>PISX010012645.1:11016-60021 GCA_004024625.1 Mellivora capensis
ATAAGTGACTCTTAATCTCACAAAACAAACTGAGGGTTGCTGGGGGGAGGGGGTTGGGAAAGGGGGGTGGGGTAATGGACATTGGGGAGGGTATGTGCTATGGTTAGTGCTGTGAAGTGTGTAAACCTGGCGATTCACAGACATGTACCCCTGGGGATAAAAATATGTTTATAAAAAATAAAAATTAAAAAAAAAGATATAAATCAGTTAGGAAAGAATACAGGCTACAGGCTAGGCAACAAGGAAGAAAGAAATAATCATATTCAGTAAGAGATGACTAGAGCTCTACACATACAAGAAGGACTGACAAAATAGGGACATCAGTATAGCAAAGCCACAAGTTGGATTCCTTAATTAAATGACAGTCCTGGGAGACATACAAGGCTCATTTCTCTGTTATCGTTCTACTTGACCACTTCCACTATAGATTAATTTTCTTTTGCAGAAAATCATGTTGTTTTTTTTTCCCCATGCCTCTTAGATTGCATTCTTTAGAGTCCACATGAAAAGATAACTTCCTATTTCACCCCTCTGGCCAAAACCTAATATTGTCCTCCACTGTACACCAGGCATGTTTATATCTCCCTTAATTTTGACAGTTCTTATGGTGCATGATGTTTATTTATGTATCTGTCTTAATAGAATTTTCTAAGTGAGTTTTGATTATAGCAATGTTCTTACCAATAGCTGAACTGTTAGGACCACTATCTTGCCCTTTGAAACATGTTTGGGGAGTTCTCTATTACTCTTCCACCAGAAAAGCAACATAATGTGGGCACATAGCACATTTCAGAATGCATTTACTCTACATACACTATAGGTTTATAGAAACAGATTTTAAATGACTGTTACAAATCACAAAAATTTTTCAGTAAATGTAAGTAAACATTCATTTTTTTTCTGAGTTGAAAATGTTTCAAAGTATTCAAAGTTTATGAATATAACATGGTTCAATTTGGTCTACAAAGTTCAGTGTATCTGGGGATAATTGGTTGTGAATAGCAGGGTAATGTGACTGAACTGCAACTGAGTATAACACATAAATAAAACACGCCTGTAAAACTGTTCAAAGCAGTTGTTAATTGTTCCACCTGGACTAGAACACAACAGTTGAAAGTGTTCTAAAAGCACCATTTGTCTGCTAATTCACTTAACATTGGCTTTGTGCAACTTCAGATCATATTTCTGCAAACCAAACTAAGTTTCCAAACTAACAGTTCTTCCACATATTTCTAGTAAACAAATGAAATAAGCCAACCCACATCTAGACAAATTATAGATGCAGAAGGTCAATTAATGGCCATCTTACTCTTTTACCACTACCCTCATTAAAAGAAATAGCAATGAGAGATTACTTTACACGTATATATCTCCTTTAAGTGTTTAGATATTCTGCTGTAGCATATTTATAAAAACCCACATTTTCAGATGATGGGTTTGACAAAGATTAAAACGGATTGCAAAGATAACCCATGGCAGGATAACAGGACCAGTATGAATAGCTCTAAAACTTTAGGAGTATTTTAGTTGCTTCTTGTGTGCTCTGTCAAATTTGAAACTTGTAAGTCCTGTGAGATAGGCTAGTTTTATCTGTAATTTATAGATGGACAGTTACATCTGAGAAGTCACTTACCTAATGTAAGCCCTTCATGACAGATTGAACCTTACGATCCATGGATTTTCCTTTCAAATCCAATGTTCTAATCTCCAGGCCTCAATGACTTCTCCAAATAATAATAAACATAATTTCAGAGAACAAGATAAAATTACTTTCCCTTTTTCAAGAATTTTAGCTGAGAGAATTCATTTGGTTAAACAGTCTAGGAAGTGAAATAAAACATTGTGGATGGGCAGTAAGAGACATAGAGGAAACAGTAACATTCGAGCAGAAAATGGTGAAAATAACAATAAAGTGGGGATCTTTAGAAGAAAGGTTGAGCAGAGCTTGTGAAAAGCATTTTGCTAGATTTATCAGCTCAATGGTTTCGAATCATGTCCAGGAAATTTAACTTCGTTCTCTTCCAGATTCACAATTAAAACTCATGGTCAGTCACTTGACCTTTGACCTTTCACCCCTTCTAAAAGTGTGTTTGTATTGCTCTTAAAGGAGGTAGTAGTAGGAGGGTCACGTGCAGTGGAGCAGGCAAGAGCAAGGAATTCAGCTCTGCCTGGGTTCCAGTCCTGCTTCCTCTGCTGGAAAGCTAGGTAACGTGGCCCAGCTATGCAAACACTATTGCCTCTCCATCTTCTCAGCTGTAGATGAAAAATATTAATAACACTCACTCTAACACAATTGCTGTGAATATTCAGATAATACGTGTAAAGGTTAAGAATGATATCTGGCACAGAACAAACAACCAGTTAGCATATTCCAGTTGTAATAATGTAGAATTTTTTTTTTTTTTTTTACACAATAGAAAATGAAAGTGAGAGATGTAGATGTGGATAGGTTCTAGCTAATAATAGTACAAATGAAGGAATGATGTGACATTTGGATGTTGGAAGCTTTAGAAGTAGAGAGAAAAAAAGTTAGAAAAGCAGAATTCTTTCCAGAAAGGCATGTAGGAAGTTGAACTGACGTTAAGAATTAACCTGGTTTTTGGAGTACATGCTAAGAAATTGCCCCTGGTTTTTGAAGTACGTGCTAAGAAAGATTTATCTATTCATATTTTAGAGAGGAGGGGCACAAAGGGAGAGGGAGAGAGAGAATCTCACTGAGCCTGGAGTCCAATGCTGGGTCCATCTCCTGAGCCTGAGATCATGACCTGGACCAAAATCAATAGTTAGACACTTAACCACCTGAGCCAGCCAGGCACCCCACTATGGAAAGAATTCTTAATTGATGAAGTGTTTATGTTTCATATACAAGCATACACATGCACATACATGGAAGTAAGCAAATTGAATTTAGTGAGAATAGAGGTAAATTAGTTTAATCCTCTATGCACAGTTTCTTCAAGTATCTGCCCCTCCCTACAACTGCTCAATTTCCAGATATTCTGTTTTTTTTAAGTTATAATTTATCATCGAAACTATCCACATAGTAAAAATAATGAAGTCAGTTTGATTTAAAGAAATCTAAGAATCAAATTGTGAAGTATGACCAACATTATTTTTAATGTGAAATTAAAAATTGATGTGTCTATTACAACATCATCTCCCAAAATTGAAGTTTCATTCTTCTTTTAGTATCAGCCTATGACACAAATGATGGTTAAAGAAGAATCTCGAAATATTGTACTTTTTAAAAAAATGTACTTGGTAATTAATGTGAAGGATTTGAATCAAAGTTAGTGGTGGTACTTCTTCATGTAAGGATGACTGTTTTAATTATCACTGCTATTCAAAAGATAATTTTTGTAATTGGAAATGGCTACTGTTAGGTCACAATAAGGAAATAAAATCTTAATTCAGATGAAATGAAACTTTGTTCAGTTATAATGACCCATAGGAAGAAAGTTTTTCAACTAGAGTTTATTCTCATCACATACACAGTAAAATATAATTAGGTTTAGTCCTCATCCACAGCATCTGCATTTAAAAGCTCAACTCTGAATGAAGTTCCTCTTTTTCATTCTCCTCCACTTCACTCCTCCTCCTTCTGGATTTTTACCTCTGGGTCTTGAAACCATGCAAGATATATTGAGATCTTTGATCTCATTAACATGTTTTGCAATTCATTTTTTCTGTTCCTATCTACTTAAAATAGATTAGTACTCATAGATATTAAGTTACAAAGCCCAGGTCAGTGCACTGAGATATTGCAAGTCAAAGTAGACATTTAATTCTTGATTTCATTTAAATAATTATTTAAAGATTGGAACAAAGGGACCTTGAGAGGTGATTTAGTCCATCTCTTGCATCTTAGGCAAAATTATTCCTAAAATAGGTGCATGACAATCATTTTCACTCCTAAGGAATCCCCAGAAAGGGACTTAATATTCTATCTTGGTATCTTATTCTACTTTATAAAAACACTCAATATTGTCTTAATTCAAATGTCATTTTATTTCTTCTTTGTCCTTAGAAAAAGTAATTGAAGGATTTTTCCCTGGAATAATTTCATGTTTTTGTTCTTCTTCCCACTATTTTCTTATCCTTCTTTCTCTTTTGCAGTCTCAATTCCACTGCAAAAGAGTAACTTATACCAATACTGTGATAAACTCCAAAATATTCCAGTACCAAGGATGAAGAAAATAATCCAACAAATATTTATTTAATCTCCAGTTGTGTGCTGTTTTTTCAGTGATAAAAATATTCATGGCATTTCTTACAAACTCAAGAGAGCTGGTTGGGAAGAGATGGTGACAATTTAAATGAATACTTCATAAGATATATTTGTCAAATTATTTGGCTTTTCGAGTTTTATGTCTGAAAGAAAGAAGAAAAAAAAAGGAGGGAGGGAGGGAGAAAGGAAGGAAGAAAGAACAAAGAAAAGAAAAGTAAAAGGAAAGAAAAAAGAAAAAAAGAAAAGAAAAAGAAGAGAAAAGAAAACTTGTGTGCCTTAATTTAAAACAAATATTAACAAAATACTTTTGGGGCACCTGGGAGGCTCAGTTGGTTAAGCATCTTACTCTTGGTTTAGGCTCAGGTCCTGATCTGAAGGTAGTGAGACTGAGCCCCACATTAGGCTCTGTTCAGAGCAGAATCTGCTTCAGATTCTCAATCTCTCTCTCTCTCCTGCTCTTTCTCTCTCTGTTTCTCCCTCAAATAAATAAAGAAAACCTTTAAAAAATACATTTATGGTAACCTAAAGTTACTGATACTTTTGTGTTAGCCTAAAGTTACAAAGGTCAGAGTGGAAAAAAGTAGATATGTGAGAAGAGGTTTTATATTTAAATATGAGAAAGAGGGGTTTTCTCATACACTCTTTCTCTGTTCTTTCTTTCTTTATTATTTATTTATTTATTTATTTATTTATTTATTTATTTATTTATTTATTTTCATACTCACTTCTGGAGTCATATTTACTGCATTTTGAACAGTACTCTATTCAGCCTGGTAGTCAGGCTGGAGTTAGTTGTGATACCACTGTAAATTAAGAAGTTTGTTATATGGTATAAAACTTTGCCTATTCCACTTTTGAATAAAAATAATTTATTTCGGGGCTCTGCATTGGCAATGATGGGAATGATCAGTCCTTAGCTCCTTAGAACTCATGGAAGCCTAACTGTCTACGTGAAATATTTCCAGTGTGGGACAATGGCAAATACAGGCCTAAGGCAACCCAGAGAATCCTCCAAAATGTGATGATGAACTCCAAATATACTAACTTTCATATTTCATCAAACCCTTTCAGGGTTCAATATAACTTCACAATTAAAGAAAACAAGAAAGAAAAAACTTGGGTCATAAGCAGAGGAAAGTTAGAGTGATTGAACTTATCTCTGTCCTTTGTCCAGACTTATCTCAGATTCTATTGTAACTTCAAGGCTTTTAGCATTTTGTGCTTATAAGGATCCAACCGCAGAGAAGAAGATACTGAGTTTTAGGAGTATCTTGATAGTCCATGCTAAGCTTTGTAAAATCTTCTAAATGTCTACAATTTTCATTGATGTATCAAATAATTCAAGGCTGGGAAATGTGTTATTTTCACAAGGATTTTCTACTAGTTTGACTGGAAAGGGAGGTAAACACGGCAGGTAACTGGAAGTCAGCTAGCCTTACGTATCAGCAAGTAGTAAAGGGAGAAAGTTTGCCTCAGTTTTCAGGTATCTGTTGACACCAATAAAACTCAACACCTGAAGACTTCCAGGAGATTGTTTTTCTCAGTCTTGAACTGGGTCTGGCAGCTGATTTACCAGGGGGAAAAAAGGAAAGATATTAAAGGATAAAAACATCCATGGGCACATTATTCAGCTACTTGGCCTACTGAAACATTTACTGGAAATGGGTTCAAAAAGGATTTATTAACATTTGTATCACCTTAATATTTTTCTAAGACATTTGTCTTTGTATTTATAAAACATTTTGAACCAAGTATACTGTAAATATTTTATTCCGTTTTAAAGGATGAGTATCTAATCAATGGCTTATATGAATAATATATTACATATAAATTTCAGTTTTCATATTTCAGGACATTGTATTTTAAAATAAATAGACACAAAAACATTCCAGTTTTTGTTAGTTGTCAGAAAAACTTAGACTTGTAAGAATTGAGAGCTTTATGATTTGCATAGTAGGCATTCAATAAACATGTTTAAGTGATTTTTAAAAGTATTAGTTAAGCAGATATTCAAGTTTTACATAGAATCCAATAAAATCTTCACATCTGTACATGCAGCTTTAAAATAATTTGTGGATATATTTTTAATCCCTAGTATATGCTATCTCCAAATATTATTTCCTTAGAGCTCTCTTTTATGAAAGAAATGACAGTATGAAACATGTTTTTTTTTGTTTTGTTTTGTTTTGCTTTTTAATTTAATTGGATACCAAGAATATGGCATTTTGGTGAACTTGTTTCCTTAATATGGATAATCATAACATCTTTGCATGCATAACATTTTTTGAAGACTAGTCAAACAGTCTCACTAACACCTTTTAAGATTAAAATAAAATTTAGTTGTCAAATAAAATAAAATCTAAATTGCTTAGAAAACTCCAGATTTATAGCAGCCTAGCAAATAGGTCATATATGAATTTCATATACAGGTTCTTGAAGTTGTAAATTGAAGGAAACTAATTCAAATTGCTGGAGGAAAATATGTTACTCTGTTTATGTTAAAAGCTGTGAGCAAGACAACTTAATGGAAATTGGGTACCCTGCTATATTGCTTCAAGCTCCTTTAGTTACAAAGCTGAAGAGATATTTAATTATAAGTTCTAATAAGAATATCCATGTGACACAAGGAAAATATAACTTTTTCTGAAAGTTAAGACACAGGGCATAAAGGGAAATAGAAAACAAAAGCAAGGAAATTTTTCTGGATTCTTCAATAAACAACCATTCATCTTATAATTTAGAAAATTGTGGATCTAATCAAATGTTTTATATGAAGGTACTGAAATGTCTGCTAAGTCACCAGTTTTTCCATTGCCAAGCTAATATGAATTGGCATGTCTAGGTTCTATCCTTCAGGGCTGCAAAAATGTCCCGCCTGGTGTGAGCTGGCCTAACGATGAATTACAGTTCTCTGGTTAGAGTTGAGGAGAGCAGAGGCTCTGGTCAGGGCGATGGTCTGAAGAAAGAGTGCTGTTAGAAGAAGGAGCTCCCCAGAGGGTGGTACAAGAGATGCAGCAGATAAAGCTGCTTCTTTAGAACCAAAAACTAGAGCTTCCTTAGGCTGTCGTGACTGCCCCACATAAGGGCTGACTCTCCAGGACCAGCAATCTCCTTCCTAATCAATGAAAGCAGATTAGGAGAAACAAAAATCGTGTTTGTTCTGATGTTTCCTTAAAAAAAAAAATATATATATATATATAGATAGATAGATAGATAGATAGATATAGATATATAGCCATTCCTGATAATTAATGTCAACAGATAACATTAAAATATCAAGTCTTGCATATTTAATGCTCTAAGACTTGGTCATAGCTGTTGTGAGTCTGGCCCAGGAGGAAGATCCCTTAAAAATGAGAACTTGATAGCTGCAGCCAAAATGAGTTATGCCAGGAACAACAACAGCAACAACACAACTCCACAAAAGCCAAAAATCTCCAGAAAACCAAGTTATTTGTGCAACTAAACATGATATCCCCAAGACCTCTCTAGAAGAGTGATGTGTTGCCAGAGAAAGGTGGTTTCCTAAGGAGAAGGGACTGCACAGGTTGCTGCAGAAACAAAAACTAGAGTCCTTTTAACCATGGCCACTTAACTGAGACTAAACTGTTGTGTAGTCATTAATCTGTAAATGGCCTTAGAGAAGTTGTTTCCTTAAGATGTCTTGATGTGTCAAATATTACCTATGTTGCTATCCAAGTAACTTTAAATTCACCTCCGTTCCTCCTCATCCGTTCTACTTAAAAAAATTCCGGGTGCACTCCTTTTCAAGAAGATAATATTCAGGATTTTGTATGTTTCTCTTTACCACACTTCCTCTGTGTTTACCTGGAGCCATGACTTTAAGATCTTGTGCAAAGATGTTTCTTCTCAATCTTTCTCAATCTTGACATTTCCCTGCTTTTCTGCATCATGGGTTCCCATGTTGGTTGATAGTACATTAACACATGAATTTCAAATTTTCAATGTGCATATTATTTTCAGCTTAAAGACACATCAAAATTAGTCTGCATTTGAAATAGTTGTTTTACTATACTCTTCGTTTTTAAAATATAAACCACTTAAAAAGGAGGAAGGGGTTTTATCCAAGTAAAACTTCGAAGTAATTAGAGGTAATTTATTAGGTTCTATTAACCCAGAGCTTGGAGGAAGTGCTGAAAATTCTGCTAGGTTCGGTTGGTGTGACCTGCTTTTCTCTTTCTGTTCTTTTTCCTACTGTATCACCCACATGTTCACCACCTGTACACTAAAACAGAGTTTCCAGAATCTTAAAACTTTACAAGTTTCTTAAATAGGCTGAGATGTATATTCTCTGTTTGACACTTGCGGTTCTGTAGGAATGGCAACATTTTTCTCCATTACTAGAAGATCCTGCTTTGACACTGAAAAACTGATGACAGGAAAGAAACTGTGTACTTTGTAAGCCAGGGAAGAATTGCCAGATGGTAAATGGCACTGAGTATTTTATCAGCAGACTGCCGTTCTCTGCCTAGAGGCTAATAAAACGTACTTTGAGGATTCTAGGTATTAACTGAGGAAGAAGGGTTGAGAAAGTGACTGCCGGTGAGCAAGCTCCAGAGGACTTTTCACCCACAACCACACATCAGTTAAGGACTTGCTTATGGTCCTTTTACAACCATCAAGCGTTGCTTCAAATATTTGAAATATATGAAACATAATTGAAGATCAACAGACAAAAAATTAAACTGCATTAAATAAATTTGGAAAGCATTTAGAAAAAGTCATACTATTGCAGATCTACATTGGGTTTTCCTTGCCTGCAGAAATTCCCCTAGGTGGTTTCAATTTTATGTTTTTATCATCAAACACTTTAATTTCCAGTCTGCGTACAAAAATTAATAGAGGGTCATGTTCTTTTCATGATTTTACGGAAATAGTTTCCTGTCACTTATTAGGGGCGAAAGCTTTTCAAACTATAGAAACTTACCAGAGTCCGTTAATTTCTTTGAATCATCTCTTTGTATGTCAAGGTAAGGGCGAGAATGGCCCCTGGGACAAAGGTGAGCTTCTTAATTTCCTCCCCAGAGAGTTCAGTGTATTAATATCTTTTGGGAAAAATACATTTTGTTAATGTTTGCAACATTTTATTTGAAAAGTTTCAGACCTTCAGAAAAGTTGAAAGAATAGGATAGGTGAAGCCTATAGGACTTTCAACAAATGGGACTTTTTAATTTACAAAAACATCAGTGAACTAGGTGAAAGGTATAGAAGCGTTCTTTGTACCTAGGCTGAACCACATGGAAATGCTATTTATTTTTTTAAGATTTTATTTATTTATTTGACAGAGAGAGACACAGTGAGAGAGGGGACACAAGCAGGGGGAGTGGAAAGGGGAGAAGCAGGCTTCCCAAGGAGCAGGGAGCCCAATGTGGGGCTGGATGCCAGGACCATGACCTGTGCGGAAGGCAGACGCTTAATGGACTGAGCCACCCTGGCGCCCCGGAACTGCTATTTTTATAGGTTAAGAGTGCTCAAATATCTGCAGTTTCATGTGATTCAAACTAAATACAACTAACATACTTATACCTTTTGCCTAGGTTCACTAGTTGTTCATATTTTGCCCATTTGATCACCCTTCTAGGTATAAAAATAAATATAGGTATAAATGTATAGATCTATTCATTCATATGTCTATCCATTTGTTCACTTGCTTGCCTGTGTATCCATCTTCTATCTATGATCATCTATTTAATCTATCATCTATTGTCTTCTTAATTATGACAAACCCATCATTCTAAAGCACTAAACTCTCTCTACACAGAATAATATTCACATTTCTTGTTCTTTTTTAAAGATACATAGTACGGCATTGTGGGGGAAGGGCGTACCATGGACAAGACAACCACTCTGTATGAGAATTAAGAATATTCTCCGTATTTTGCTATTATAACTAATTTCAAAATGATTTAAGATTATGCACAATTTTTGTTTAGTTTTGTGTGTGTGTGGCTTTAAACTAATAGAATTCAATTCCTAGAAGCAGCATTGTTGAGTAAATGGGTAAATACATGTATACTTACTGTTATATACTGCTGAGTGTCCCTCCAAAGAAGGACACTATTTTAAAATCCCATCAGTGTAAGAGAATGCCTGTTTCTTCACAGGGTATTGTCATTCTGTGGTCAATCTAACAGCTGGGAAAGACAACCACAGTGTGATTTTGTGTTTCTTTTATTTTAAGAAAAGCTAAGCGTATTTTTGTATGTTTGCTTGGTTAATTGGTTGGTTGATTAAAGAAGGGCCATTTGTACATTTGATTTAAGAGTTTTTAAAAGCATATTAAAAAGTTCAAATTTTATCTTTTCCATATTATAAATATATATTCTCAATTTGTTATTCATTTCTTTTACTTTGCATATGCATTTTTCCAGGCAGGTTTTTTTACTGTTGTTTTTTCAGGGTATTTTTTTTTAGCCAAATTTATTACTTTTTCTGTATTGTATACCCAGATTATAAAGAAAAGTCATTCATATTTTCTTCAAGGATTTGTATGTTTTCAGAGTTTGATCTCGTACCTATTTTGAGTCTATTCTCAATTTTTTATTTTTTTGTGAGATACAGCTACAATTTTATCTTTTACCAAGTGTCTATCCAGATTATTTATATTATATAATATTATATATTATATATATAATATATATAATAATAATTATTATTATATATATAATAATAATTATAATAATTAATATTATAATATTATATTATATTAAGTGCCTGTTCTTTCTCAGGACATCTGTCTGGCTCAGTCAGTGGAGCATGTGACTCTGGATCTCGGGATTGTGAGCTCAAGCTCCACATTGAGTATAGAGATTACTTAAATAAATAAACCTATAAAAAAACTTTTTTAAAATAAAAAATAAAATAAATGTCTATCCTTTCTCTATTACTTTGAATGCCATCCTTCACATATACTTAATTTCTGTTTGAACTAGGTCTACGTCTGTACTTTTTTTCTCTTTTATATATTCATTCTGCACCATGGTTGTTTTTTTTTTTTTAATGGAGACTTTGTAATATGTTCAAAATCTAGTAGTTCTCCTGACAGAACTCCTTCAATGCTGCTTTTCCCCCGTTTCTTTGGTGTTGTGCTAGCATGTTATTATTATTATTATTATTTTTAATTTAAACTTTAGAACAAACTTTTCTAGCTCTGGGGCAAAACTCAATCCAAACAATCAAACATTTATTAATTTGGCATTTTGTGATGTGAAATTAACATACTTAAATTAAAATTAGATCTTTATATGCTCAAGTCAACTTCTTTGTCTTTTTGTAGTGTTTGGTAATTTCTTCTTTGAATAAAGCTTCTCCCCTAAGGAATTCCTCCTCTTAGGAATGCCTCTTGAGACAGACTTCCCTGAGCTCTTGTATATTTAAAGTTATTTTCTTATACACTTGATACTTTAAGAACAACTTAGCTCCCTATAAAATCCCTGGCCCACACTTTGCTTTTAGTGTGTGATTGAGAAGTTAGAGAAAATCCAGTGCCCTTTCTTTTGCAACTTAGTCTATTTTTTCTTAATATTTGAAGTTTAATAATTTTACCAATCTGTTTCTCATAATTTTCTGTTCTAATATATTTTTCCTAAGTACATGGTGATTTTTTTTAATTGAGTCATTTATTTCCAGATATTTTTTGGTGGACAAATGTTTTAAATATTACATCTGGTTCATTATTTTTGCTTTATCAAGAACTAAAATTATGTGTACAATGGACCATCTTTCCTGTCCTCTGCATCAATTGCCTTGTCTGAATCTTTTCAGCTTTTTATTTATTTCATTTTGTTCTCAGAGGTATTTTCATGTAATTTTTCAAGACTCTCATTATATTTTCAGTCCAATGTATTTTATTCTGACACCTTATAATTTAATTTTTCTAAAGTTACTTTTTCTCTTTTTCTTATTTCTTTCCTGCATTTATATGAGATCTCATTTCACAGATTTTATTTTTTTCCACTTACATTATAAACTTTGAATCATGTATTCAAATACTTTTTCTTATCTATAAATGTCTGATAAAAGATATTTAATTTTGCTCAAGTGTTGTGTCATAGTTTCCTTCTGCTTTTTGTTGTTTGGTGGAGAGCATTTTCATCAGCTAAAATGTTTTGATCTGCCTTCTTTTATTAGTTGCTACTTTCTGTTTATTTTTAAATGTCTCCATACAGGTTTATGGAGAGAACACTAAGGGGTTTTGGCTGCAGCAGCCATTATTGGTGCTTTGCTTAGATACCACAGGATCTCTTTACTGATTATGTGTGTCATTCCTTAGGTGCTGTGGCTATTGCTGCTAATACCTCATGCTTTCTAATTTCTCCAGGGCATTGCTCTTGGACAACTGGAACTGTATTACCTGGAAATTCCCATTTCCCCCATGATAACCCAATGACTGATCTGCAAAGACCTACAGAAAAACAGTTCCCTTGCCTTAAGGTACAATAAAGTCTGTGGTTCCATTTATGCTCCAGATTTCCTGTAGGATAAGATGAATCTGAATGTCACCTAAAATTGTAGCCCTTCTTTTTTTTATGTATGTATATATATTTTTTTTATTTTTTTATTTTTTTATTTTTTTTTCAGCATAACAGAATTCATAGTTTTTGCACCACACCCAGTGCTCCATGCAATGCGTGCCCTCCATAATACCCACCACATGACTCCCCCAACCTCCCTCCCCCCGCCCCCTCAAAACCCTCAGGTTGTTTTTCAGAGTCCATAGTCTCTCATGGTTCATCTCCCCTTCCAATTTTCCTCAACTCCCTTCTCCTCTCCATCACCCCATGTCCTCCGTGTTATTTCTTATGCGCCACAAATAAGTGAAACCATATGATAATTGACTCTCTCTGCTTGACTTATTTCACTCAGCATAATCTCTTCCAGTCCCGTCCATGCTGCTACAAAAGTTGGGTATTCATCCTTTCTGATGGAGGCATAATACTCCATAGTGTATATGGACCGCATCTTCCTTATCCATTCATGTGTTGAAGGGCATCTTGGTTCTTTCCACAGTTTGGCGACCCTGGCCATTGCTGCTATAAACATTGGGGTACAGATGGCCCTTCTTTTCACCACATCTGTATCTTTGGGGTAAATACCCAGGAGTGCAATTGCAGGGTCATAGGGAAGCTCGATTTTTAATTTCTTGAGGAATCTCCCCACTATTCTCTAAAAGGGCTGCACCAACTTGCATTCCCACCAACAGTGTAAGAGGGTTCCCCTTTCTCCACATCCTCTCCAACACATGTTGTTTCCTGTCTTGCTGATTTTGGCCATTCTAACTGGTATGAGGTGGTATCTCAATGTGGTTTTAATTTGAATGTCCCTGATGGCTAGTGATGATGAACATTTTTTCATGTGTCTGATAGCCGTTTGTATGTCTTCGTTGGAGAAGTGTCTGTTCATATCTTCTGCCCACTTTTTGATACGATTATCTGTTTTGTGTGTGTTGAGTTTGAGAAGTTCTTTATAGATCCTGGATATCAACCTTTTGTCTGTACTGTCATTTGCAAATATCTTCTCCCATTCCGTGGGTTGCCTCTTTGTTTTGATGACTGTTTCCTTTGCTGTGCAGAAGCTTTTGATCTTGATGACGTCCCAAAAGTTCATTTTCGCTTTTGTTTCCTTTGCCTTTGGAGACATAGCTTGAAAGAAGTTGCTGTGGCTGATATCAAAGAGGTTACTGCCTATGTTCTCCTCTAGGACTCTGATGGATTCCTGTCTCATGTTGAGGTCCTTTATCCATTTCGAGTTTATCTTTGTGTACGGTGTAAGAGAATGGTCGAGTTTCATTCTTCTATATATAGCTGGCCAGTTTTCCCAGCACCATTTATTGAAGAGACTGTCTTTTTTCCACTATATATTTTTTTCTGTTCTGTCGAAGATTATTTGACCATAGAGTTGAGGGTCCATATCTGGGCTCTCTACTCTGTTCCATTGGTCTATGTGTCTGTTTTGATGCCAGTACCATGCTGTCTTGGTGATCACAGCTTTGTAGTAAAGCTTGAAATCAGGTAACGTGGTGCCACCAGTCAAAGTACAGAAGTCAGTGGCTTTCTTATACACTAACAATGAAAATACAGAAAGGGAAATTAGAGAATCGATTCCATTTACTATAGCACCAAGAACCATAAGATACCTGGGAATAAACCTAACCAAAGGGGTAAAAGATCTGTACTCGAGGAACTACAGAGCACTCATGAAAGAAATTGAAGAAGACACAAAAAGATGGAAGACCATTCCGTGCTCTTGGATCAGAAGAATAAACATTGTTAAAATGTCTATACTATACTACCTAGAGCAATCTATACTTTTAATGCCTTTCTGATCAAAATTCCACCAGTATTTTTCAAGAACTGGAGCAAATAATCCTAAAATTTGTATCGAATCAGAAGAGACCCTGAATCGCTAAGGAAATGTTGAAAAACAAAAATTATAGCCCTTCTTAACATCTTCCCTCTCCTTATCATGCTTTTTTCCGTCTTCTTCCATTTTTCTTTTTTTTTTTTTTTTAAAGATTTTACTTATTTATTTGACAGACAGAGACTACAGGTAGGCAAGAGAGGCAGGCAGGGAGAGAGAGGAGGAAGCAGGCTCTCTGCGGAGCAGAGAGCCCGATGTGGGGCTTGATCCCAGGACCCTGGGATCATGACCTGAGCCGAAAGCAGAGTCTTTAACCCACTGAGCCACCCAGGTGCCCCTTCTTCCATTTTTTTAATGCGTTTTTCTTCCAATTTATCCTGCCACCACTCATTTAATATCTTACTTGCGTTTCGGTTCCCATTTTGGCCATTTCTTTTAGGAACCCCAATCTAAGATAGTCATTTACTAGCTTTTTGTTATAGTTGTTTTATTCTAGGGCACCATTTTGGAGGGGCTAGTATATCCTCTAACTTTATGATTTAATTTTCCTTCTTGATCATAATTTCTATTATTTAATACCTTTTCCTTACATATCAAAGGGATACAGTACCCAAGTCAGATCCCTTCATTCCAAGCAATATGCCCCTTTGCTCTTGTACACTTTCAAGGTCTTGCCTGTGGATTCCTCAGAAGCTGGTCCTTTGACCGATCAGTTCTTGATTATGATCTTAGTATTTCCCAACTCCTGGCAAGCCTTTCTTTTTCTGAGATGAATTTATCTGTTATAGCTTAGGCTTTTGCCTTCCTTTTCCACCAAGTCTCCACTGGAATCTGTACTCATTGTGCTCTCCGGAGATGGCTTTGTTGGATTTGGTTATATTTTTCCCTATCCTTATATAATATATATATATATATATATATATATATATATATATATATATATTATATTAAATTATTTAGTATTCTCTGTTTTCTAGTTTTATTATAGGCCTGTGTTTTGGTGGATTTATCTGTTCTTACTTACACTTTGTGTGTGTGTTTTCTTTCCTTCTTTTCTCTAAAGATGTATGAAGATGTTTGGACTTATTCCTTGTTTAATTTCTTTATTCATAAAAATCAATTTTAATAAATGTGTCCTTAAATCCATGGGATTGAGTACCTTTAAGTCACAGAAAAACTAACAATGAGTCTCAGTAATTTCCTAACCAAGAGTGAAAAAAAAAAAACATACTTCAGACTTTATCTGTACTGCTTCTATAAACTGAAATACATCACTAAGGAAGTCCCATGAGACTCTGACAATTTGAAATATAGTACATACATCTGGGCTGCCTGGGTGGCTCATTCGGTTAAGCATCTGCCTTCAGCTCAGGTCATGATCCTGGGTTCCTGAGGTTGAGTCCCACAATGGGCTCCCTGCCCATCAAGGAGTCTTCTTCTCCCTCTGCCCCACCCCCTGACTCATGCTCGCAACTCTCTCTCTCCCTTGCAAAAATAATAAAATCTTCAAAAAAAAAAAAGAGTACACTTGTCTGCTTTTATTTATGAAAAACAGCAAAGTTTATTCAAGTGGAAAGAATTTGCTTGGAACCAAATAACGTCTTGTCAAAATCTTTCTACAGAAAAAGAAATCCTTCTAGAATTCCTTAATCTGAAATGGTTTAAAATCCTGACTAGCTGTATAATAACTATCATGTTAATTTTTTAGAGTTTTAGAGAGACTATTTTAAGTATCGCATTTAAATTTTTTAACATCATATTTAGTTAATAAAATAAATTAGATAATTACAGCTAATTCACAAAATTTCTGTCAGTATTTGGCTCAAATGAAATTAGACACTAAATTTAAAATAAATCAGGTTATTTTTACATGTTTAATATTCAAACATATTACCTAAATAAGTAACATGGTTTTTAAAGCTAACCCACAACTTAAAAAATTTGTCTATATTTTTATCATTTTCTATTTTTTCATTGATTTGTGTTATTCAGGTTGTGTTATTTTAATAAGAAGCAATATAAGGAGATAATTGAAAATTACTATTTTAAAGTATTGCAATTTTACATAAAATATGAGCTTAGGGATTTTGAAAATAATATACATAGGTTTGTCATTTAGCTTCAGATATATAATATGTGTTATTTTACTATCCTGATAAACATAGTTTCCTCCATAGAGTACAGACTGCTGTTCATTTGTATATCTCTAGGTTCTATGAGAGAACATGGGATAAACTGTGTACTTAAAACTATCTATTGAATGATGGAATAGTGCATGTTTTAAAAAAGATTAAAATCACTTTTCTTTCTTCTTGGACTTTTCTCCCCATTCCTCCTCTGTATGCTTTTCTTTACCTTTTCCTTACTGTTCTGTTCTCCCTTGAAGCAGCACCTTCTCAGGGATGTCGTCCCTGATTTCCCTGGCTAGGACAACTCCTCTGGGATCTCCATGGACCCTGAAACTCTCATCAGGAATATTTGTTCACAGCTGCAATTTTGCATCTGTTTATCAAAATTTCGCTAGTATATATCTCTGAATAGTGTCCTAGGAGGCTGGTGGCTTAAAAACATCCAAACTGTTATTCTACCACAGTTCAAGAGGTCAGATGTCTGAAATCTAGGTGTGGAGTGGCCTGTTTCCTTGTGGAAGCTCTAAAGGAGACTCTTTCTTAGTTCAGGCTGCTATGACAGAATACCATAGACTAGGTAGATTAAACAACAGTTTATTTTTCATGGTTCTGGAGGGTGGGAAGTCAAACATTAAGGCAACAGAAGATCTGTGTCTGGTGAGAACATTTCCTCCAGATGTGATGATGACCATCTTCTCATTGTGTCCTGACCTGGCAGAGGGCATTGGGCTCTTTCTCCTCTTATAATCCCATCATTTGGGTCATACTGTCATTATCTTAAACAAATTACAATTACTTCCCAAGATCCCACCTGCTTATATTTCACTGGGGGTTAGGGTTTCAACATGAATTTCTAGTGGGGGAAATGCAAACATGCAATTCCTAATATTTCATCCCTGGCCCTCCAAATTTCAATCCTTCCCAGATATAAAACACCTCTCACTCTCAAATAAGTAAGTAAATCTAAAAAAAAAAAGAAGAAGACGAAGAAGAAGGATATTTTTTATTTCTTTCAATATGGATTGGCTGAAGATTTTCCAAATCTTTAAGTTCTGGTTCTTTTTTGCTGAACAATTCCTTTCTTTCTTCTTGCATTTGACCAGGAACCAAGCCACTCCTACAACATTTTTCTAAGAAATCTTCTCAGCTAAGAATCAGTTTCATCACTTGCAAGTTCTACCTTCTGCAAACACTAGAACACAAACAATTCAGCTAAATTCTCTGACACTTTTTAACAATATTTCTTTTGCTCCAATTTCAAATAACATGTTCATTTCTTCCTGAGATAGCCTTTTTTTAAAAAATACTTTATTTATTTATTTATTTGAGAGAGAATGAGTGAGAGAGAGCATGAGAGAGGAGAAGGTCAGAGGGAGAAGCAGACTCCCCAAGGAGCTGGGAGCCCGATGCGGGACTCGATCCTGGAAGTCCGGGATCATGACCTGAGCCCAAGGCAGTCGCTCAACCACCTGAGCCACCCAGGTGCCCAAGATAGCCTTTATTTTCCATATTTCTACCAACATTTGGTTTATGATTATTTTTGTATTCTCTGAGATGGAGGCTTTCTCTCCAGCTCTCCTTTTTTCTTTCTAAACTCTCATCAGAGTCACTTTTATAAGTGACTCCATGATAATCTCAGCTTTTCCTAGCATGCATCTCAAAATTATTCCAGTCTCTACTCATTACCCATTTTCAAATCTGCTTTCACATTATCTGCTTTCAAACAGGCTCTCACTTCTCAGTACCAGTGTCTGTCTTGGTTGGGACTCTTACAACAGTATATCATAAACAATGTATTAAACAACAGAAATTTATTTCTCACAGTTCTGGAGACTGGAAAGTCCAAGTTCAAGGTGCTAGTCAATCTCTTGTCTGGTGAGAACACTCTGGTTTGCAGATGGTGATCTTCTGGTTATAGCCTCCTATGATAGGAAGACTAATCTCTTTATCTTCTTATAAAAACAATACTCTCATCATTTGGACCCCACTTTCATGACCTTATATAAACCTAATTACTTTCCAAGACACTCTTCCTAATATTATCTTGTTGAGGGTTAGGATTTCAACATATGAATTGTGAGGGGACATAGAAACATGTGGTCCATAACACCGCTCCATGCTTCTCTCCTAGCTTTATGTGCACTGCTGGCAGTCTTTGGCTTTTGTTGGTTTGCAGATGTACCACTGTATTGCCTCCATTGGCACATGATCGTCACTATATATCTTCACATAGCCTTCTCATGAAGTCATTAGTCATGGGATTTAGGGCCCACTCTAATACAATATGACCTCATTTTAACCAATTGTATCTGCAAAGAACCTATTTCCAAATAAAGTTGCATCTGTTTGGACATGAATTTAGGGGAAACAATGTTCATCCCAGTATACTCTCCCACCACCTTTTAAATTATACCAGGACAGAAAGAGAGTAACTTTTTGTTCATCATTGTATTCTATCACCCACCTATGTAGATACTCAATACATACACAGTAATGAATGAGACACTTTCCAAATTTATCTGATTACAAATATATTGTGGTACTTGTGGCAATGGTAAGAAGGCAGAGTATGAATGTTCCAGTATAGTAGTTTTTTACTGATAAAAATTACTGAACAACTGATTACTGAATTACTATGATTTCTTGTCATTTTGCAACTGGAATCAAAAAGGAGTGGGGAAAAAAACAATATATTTTTGTTTAAGAGGGAAAGTGAGATGCATATTCCAGAGCTCCCTAGAATCACAACTCTTAAACTAAATATTTTAACCAGCCTGAGAGATCATTACAATTACTTTTTATAAAGTAAATAGTATAAGGATTTCAGAATTCAACATTACTCCTTTCTTTCCTTTGTGTGTCTGGCAACTTAACAGTTCTGCTATTATATAATGCTTATGATAGTGCCTGATAATGTCTATCTGGTGAAGTGAGCTAGGATCGACATAGTAAACATTTGAGAGTAAATCCATTCGTATTATTTTAA
The DNA here is from genome assembly GCA_004024625.1 of Mellivora capensis. Lineage (NCBI taxonomy): Eukaryota > Metazoa > Chordata > Mammalia > Carnivora > Mustelidae > Mellivora > Mellivora capensis. The sequence continues at coordinate 30,740 of PISX010012645.1, forward strand.
AGACTGGCACGATCATAAAATTATGTTTTTAGGAGGGACAAGGATATTTAATATGAAATCCTAGGTCTTCACTGCCTTGTTCCATGAAAAGATTTTCTTAAATCTGAACAAGTTATGCCAACTATTTTGATATGAGTTAAAATCCTTTATGGACTTTTTAATAACAGCTCACAAGAAAAATTAATATAAATAATTCTTGGATATTCCTGTAATGCAACTGAAATAAAATATGTTATAAATTCTTTTTTTAAGGGGGAAAATATACTTGCAGAGGCAGAAGGAGAATTTCTGGAGTAATAGAAACATTCTACATCATGACTGTGAGCTGGTTACATGATTAAGCACATTTTTAAAAATATATTTAATTTTTTTCTTAAAACTAACAAATTTTATTATATGTAAATTATACTGAAGAGGAAAATTACCTAGAGCTGGCCCAGGACAGCAGGCCCAAGAAGATGGACAGTTACTAGCAATACTAAGAGATAACCAGAAACCCCGCTTGAGCAAGAGATAACTAGCCCTTTCTGTGTCTGTAGACAGGCTTCCCACTGTGAGCTTCCTGCATTGCCCTAAGAGCCATTCTGGCCTAAAGCAACCTTCCCCCAATTTAAACCCATCTATCACCAGTCAACATAGCCCTTGGAATCTGACCTGCTGCGCTTCCCTATAAAAGCTCTTCAACCTCACTACCTAGGGCCCAGAATTTCCAGTCTGAGCTTGTCTGGGTCCACTGCCATAAAATAAACCCAGTTCCCCTACTTCTCTAAGTGTCGCTTGGTTTCTCACCAGTCTAATTTTTATTTTCTGCAATAATATCTTAATAAGATGAACTTTAATATTTTTTAATATTTTTATTGAATTATAATTAAAATACAGTGTTATATTAGCTCCAGGTGTACAATATAGTGATTCAAGAATTCTATACATCACTCAGTGCTCATCCCAGTAAGTGTCTTCTTAATCCCCTTCACCGATTTCACCCATCCCCCACCCATCCCACACACCTCCCCTCTGGTACCATCAGTTTGTTCTCTGTATTTAAGAATCTTTTTCCTTGTTTCTTTTTAAAATTTGTTCATTTGTTTTATTTCTTAAATTCCACCTATGAACGAAATCATATGGTATTTATCTTTCTCTGACTGATTTATTTCATTTAGCGTTACACCCTCCAGGTCTATCCCTGTTGTTACAAAAGTCAAGATCTCATTCTTCTTTATAACTAAATAAAATATACAATAATATAATGTTTATACTGCATTTTCTTTATCCATTCATCTATGGATGGACACTTAAGTTGCTTCCATAACCTAGCTAATGTAAATAGTTGTGCAATAAGCATAGAGGTCCATATGTCTTTTTGAATTGGTATTTTCATTTGGGGGCATTGGGGTAGATACCAGTAGTGGAATTACTGGGTCATATGGTAATTCTATTTTTAATTTTTTGAGGAACCTCCATATTGTTTTCCAAAGAAGACAGACAATTTGCCAACAGACACATGAAAAGATGCTCAACATCACTAATCGTCAGGGAAATGCAAGTCAAAACCACAGTGAGATATTACTTTACAGCTGTCATTATGGCTAGAATCAAAAAGATGAGAAATAATAAGTGTATGTGAGGGCGTGAAGAAAAAGGGACACTTATTCACTGTTGATGTGAATGCAAATAACATAATTAAAAAAATAGTTCTAATGTTTTTCTGGTGACCTAAGGACATATTTAACCTTTGCCTAATCTTTGATCGACTCAAATAATAACACAAGAGCTGGTCTGATGACATGTTTTGCTTTGTATATAAGGCTGTTCTTAATTAAATGAAGCAGTCAGTCTTTCAATAACATCTGTCATTTCCTGAGTAAGTATCTTGCAAACGAAGTAAGGTGATGAGCACCAACTGTGAGAAACACCTCTGGCAAGGAACAGTGCAAGAGGCACCTGGACTCTAATAACTATCTGACATTTTGGACAGCCTTCTTATGCTGAAAACTCTATCCTAAAATATGTCCTTTCTCTGGTAATGAAGGATCTTGGCTTTAAACATGTTTTTAAGGAAACTGATATTTCTTAAAAATACTTGTAATATTGAAGTGTCTCTACAAATGTTTGTTTCTTACTTTTACATAAGTGGGACAGTGCTTTAACACGGGGGAGGGTAAGAGAAGCATGGATTAAAAATTGGTACTTTATAGTATATTTTTTACCATTCAATTATTTTACTAATCTTAGTAATAGAGAATATTCAAATCTTGAATCAATCAGAATCTCCAGGGAAACAACATATGAAATTGTATACAATTAACTCTAATTATTTTTCAACGAACTAATATAATTTGAGCATCTGCAGTAGCTTCATTAATGGTGACCTGGTAATTTGTTTGAGTAATCCTTTGTTGTTATGGATTGAATGTTTGTGTTGCCTGCAATCCCAAAATTAATAGATTGGGTCCTAACCCCCAGTGTAATGATTTTAGGAGGTGAGGCCCTTGGGAGGTAATTAGGTGGAGCCCTTATGAATGGAATTGATATTCTGATAATAAATGAAAGAGATGAGAATTAAAATAAAAACAAAGACATTTAAAAAATGTAACTGTCTAAAAAAAGAAAGAAAGAAAAAGAAAGAATGATCTCTCTTTCCACCATGTGAGATTACAATAAGAAGACAGCCCTCCCAACCCAGAAAGAGTATTCTCACCAGACACTGGATCTGCTGCATCTTGATCTTGGACTTGCCAGCTTCTAGAATCGAGAAACACATTTTGTTTAAGCTCCGCCAATTTATGATATTCTGTTATAGCAGTCCAAACTTACTAGGGCAGTTGTACCAAGGTCTTTCCCTTCACCAAGATATTAGGGACATAAGTAACTGCAGGCCCTGGATCTTGGTGCTACTTTATATTCACAGTGCTCTAGTAGTTTTCATAAATATTAGATTCTCATGCCAAAACCATGGGTACAATCAATTGACTTTTCAAGATTAATTTTAAAAACCATGTTTACTTTGATGATTCATATACTCATCTTCAGATGTGACCTACATGACAAGGTTTATTTTTTACACACACACACACGTGTATATATATATATACATATATATACACTAAATTCCATTTAAATTGAAGTTGTGACTACCGATATCTCCAAAGATATCTTGGAAAATCTGAAACAACTTTCTGTAGTCTATTCCAATGAGGCTGTCTTATACACTGATGGTCAGAGATAAAAACCAATTCTTTCGTGCTCGCTTCGGCAGCACATATACTAAAAAAAAACCAATTCTTTCCAAAGAGTCCATTAAGTGTGAATGCAAGTGGAAGATTCTGGATTAAAAAAAAAAAATCACCCTGAAATGCTATTGCATTGCTTCTAGTCTATCACATGTATTAATAAACTACTAGCTACAATTTTATATGTACCATTGGTATGATTGTCACAGTCCTTGAATATAAGAATAGAACCTTAGTGTTGATTGCCAGAAATCCTATGCAAATTTCTAAAAAGAATTAAAAAAATCTGCTGTATTAAATGGGTCTGATATTATATACTTAAATGAAAATTAAATTCTGGGAAACATACTAATGAATTATGATTGGCTAATTCATTTTTCTGAGCCAATCAAAGTCAATTTCTTTTGGTCCTTGAATTCTATTGAATATTCTATTAATTATAAATAAGTATATCATGTCACATAAAACACTCCTGATGTGATGGAAGCATAGCTCTGTGGTGCAGAATTTTGTATTTAATGCCTTCAAATTATAAAGAAGAGATACAGATTTTGGTTACCTCTGTTGATATTTTATTGTAAATTATAGAGAAGCTAGAAAACAAGAGGTTCATTCTTTGAGCAGATTCAAGAAGAAGGGTAACCTCTCTCTTGAGTATTCATATTAAAGAGGAGTTCCAGTGATCTACTGTGATCAGGCAGTCAGCCTCATGCACCCATTCATGTAGTATCATCCTTCCTGTAGTGAATCCACTCATTTACTTGTGAACTATCTTGTCTCTGACTCTCTCTCTCAAACTCTCCTCCTGGTTTTTCTGTAGTGTCTGCTTCTCTGCTACCAAAAGTTACTTGTCTGTGACCTAGGAGGTCAGGTCAACATATTTTCACAGAACACATCAGCAAAGCTACATAAACACAGGTGTTTCAGTCTATTTGGGCTGCTAACAAAATACCACATTGACTGGTTTATAAAGAGAAACTGATTTCTTACAGGTCTGGAGGTTGAGTGGGTCCAAGTTCGAGGCACTCACATGGTTGCTTTCTGGTGAGGGTCTTCTTAATTGTTCATATCTGGCCTTCTTGTTCTGTCCTTACATGATAGAAAGGGGCTTATGCACTCTAGGGTCCTCTTTTACAAGAGTACTCATCCTATTCATGAAGGATCTACCTTCATGACCTAAGGACCTTCTAAATGTTCTGCCTTATTATACCATCATCTTTGAGAGTTAGGATCTCAAAATACAAATATTGAGGGTACATAAATATTCAAACCATAACAGCAATTATTTCTAATACATCAAATGCATAGTAGGTGACTGACAGATTGGGAAAGAAATATTTTTGATAAATTTTTTAAAAAATTGATAAATTAAAAAAAGATGGATTAATAGTTAAAATATACAAAGAGCTCTTATAAATCAACAATATCAACAAAAATGACAGAAAAAAGTACAAATGGAGAAATAAAATGTAAAAAAAACACAGAAATTTTGGATGGAGAAATGTACATGACTAGCCTTACTGGTAATTAGAGAAAGGAAAACTAAAATAACCAGAAAGGACTCCTTACCAATCAGATTGACAAAAGAGTAAAAAAGAGATATTTTAAAAAGTTGATAATACTAAAAATGTGGGATAATGGTAATCCTCATGCACTGCTGGCAAGAATGCAATTAATAGAGTGAAGCCATTATATAATGGAGCCTATCAGCATTTAAGGAAATCAAGTATATGTAAATTTTGTCATTCACCAAGCCTACTCCTTGGTATGGGTGCCAGGGGAATTTTGCCTGGGTCTCTGAGGTTTCTCATAGAAGGGTATCCATCATCATGAAATTTCAGTGGTTGAGTTTTAAAGCCAGCTAGTTATCTATAAATAGGCAAGTGGATGAATGAAATTTTGTAGATGCATAACATTGAATAAATACAGGGAAAAGTATTTGAAACATTCAAACATGAAACAAGACTGATTAAACAATTTCTGACCTTTATTATTATTTCCTAAAAAGTTGAAGCTGAAATAATTTTTGGCCCATAAACTTTTGTTTAATGCCATAAAGGAGAAGTAGATTGAAAAAAATTACAAAAAACTTTTACTCCCTTTCAGTGGGGCAAATTGTCCTCCAGTATTCTGGAGTTCAATATCCTGATCCATCAACATAAAAATTTACAGAGATGTAACATATGCTATTGCATATGATGCATAGAATCTAAAAAATTATTTCATAGGCAGTCAACCCATCTGAATATACCAAAAGATAAACTTAAATATAGCACATATTCATTCATTTTAGTCCTATTAAAAAAAGTGAATTTGGGTATTGTAATAATTCACCTGAAATATAAAATATTTAAGTGGCTTTTACCCACTGGACCAAAAGCTCCAAGTTAAGTAACTCTCAGACCATGTTGACACAATAACCAAGAGGCTGTATATAGCTATGAAATTTATGTGTTTAAGGTGGCCAATTTCATACTTGCACAGCTCCATTGAAAAGAGGCATCTGTCCACATTTGATCATCCCTTCGTCATACTAGTCAGTGGAAGCTATTTAACATATAGAAAACAGCATTCCATAGATTATTCCAAAATAGCTCTGGTATAGTATAGGACCAGGTAAAATTGTGAAGTAGGAATTGATCTTTTCTTTCAAGGTTTGATTCCTCTTCCCATCCTTCTGCTGCCTGTATCACCATCCCATACATGTGTCCTGTTTATTCCCTTTACCTGGCGTCTTCAATCCATCTCACTTCTTTGTTTTTGTTTGTTGTTTGTTTGTTTGTTTTGTTTTTTAACTTAGGTTTGAGTAGGCCATGGGGAAACTAAAGTAGGAGGGCTTGCAGCTAAGAAATTGATATTACCACTCAGCTTCAGGGCCCAAGGCACAAAACTAGCTTTAGGTTTTGAGAGGAATCAAGGCTTGATGGAGGATAGGTCTCTTTGGTTTGACGATGGCTGACAGGTGGATAATTACCCTCTGGAAAGTCTAACAAGGAATGAGTATTTCCCAAGAGTTGAAGGACCATGGTAATGGCAAGTTCAGAAGTAAGCAATGTACAGAGGCTTAGGTCAGCAAGCTAGGAATCAACTTTTCAACTTTCAGCCAATTAACAGAAACAAGGTCCAAATCATAAGGCTAGAGATCAGTGGAAGGAAACATGGCAATCATAGGAGGACTGGACAAAGCAAGACAGGATAATAATTATGGGCATGCATTTCAGGTACATATTAAGAAATATCAGGACAGGGGCGCCTGGGTGGCTCAGTGGGTTAAAGCCTCTGCCTTGGGCTCAGGTTGTGATCCCAGAGTCCTGAGATTGAGCCCGGCATCGGGCTCTCTGCTCAGCGGGTAGCCTGCTTCCTCCTCTCTCTCTGCTGCTTCTCTGTCTACTTGTGATCTCTGTCTGTCAAATAAATAAATAAAATCTTTAAAATAAAAAAAAAAGAAATATCAGGACTGAGTGTCATCACTGAAAACCAACTTTTTAATCAGGTAAACACCAAATATTTGAAGTCTAGAAAATGTACAGTTACTATGGAACTTCCTTATTGAATGTATAAACTGTGCCATATAAGCCTGACAGGGACAAATGCCACTGGACCTGCTTAAGTATTTTGTATTAGTGATTAAAAATGAAATAAAGGAGAAATAATGTAGAAGGTTAACTATATGGTGAGACATTGAAGTATTGATTGAAGTGTCCCTTTCCATACTAAACCAAGGGCATGATTATTCCTAAAGTGCTGATTATCTTGAATTTGCAGTCCAGGGTCAAGGAGGCTGGTTCTGTGGACTACCAATCAGTCAAAGCTTCAGAACCTATAACTGATAAGATGTTATAAGAAAATGACTTCCAGATATATTTGCATTTTAATAAGAGAAATCTTCAGTACTCCAGAAATTAACCTTTAAAGTTGGAACTATCAGGAAGTGATGAAGATATTTATGAGCAAGAAATCTTATCAAGGTACTCATATGTATGTAGCACAGATTACCATTCTCTTAAGTGTAAATTTCTTAATATATGAGTAAGAACAAACAAAACTTAAGCTTTCCCTTATAGTCATTTTATCACACACTGAAAATTTAACACTGGCTCTTCATCACATTCGAACTACAATTTAGCTCAGATGCCATGTCTCAGTTAGTTCTCTGACTTCTGCTATACTTAAGCTAAATTGTTCCCTCAATCCTATACCCATAATTCTAAATAATATTCTTATATTATCCTGTGTTACAACTCAGATGTTAGTATCCCTAGCCAGAACATGAGGGTTTTTTAGTATAAAAATTTTAATTCAATTTTTTTGTTTTTTTAATAAGTGGTATGCTGGTATTTGGTACTCCAAAGGAAACAAACAAATAAAAAAACCTCTGATTTTTCAATTTTCCAATTTTTCACATTTTCCAATTTCTGAGATACAAATATTCCTGCCATGACACATATTGTGTAACGAATCTGACTTTGCCAAATGGAATCTAAAGGTGGGGAGGGGTGTATACAGTTGGTCCTTAAAGGGCCCTTAAGATCTAGCTTCTTCAGACTTCAACTCTCTGAATTTGAATATTGGTTCAAATACTTAGGAGCCATCTGATCTTGATCAAAAGATTTGTACTGAAGATAATTATGGCTTTTTTTTTTTTATCACATGTGTGGACTGAATATGTTTATATGTTCAAAGTAACCAGCATAGTACCTAACACAGAGCAAGCAACTCATATTTGTTAGCTAATTTATTTTATTTTAATATTATAATTACAGAGACATCTGGAGTCATGCACAGTAGAGATCTCCTGTTTTGATTACAAGAGGTATAGAATCATTGTTTAAGCTGGAATGGGGATTTCAAAGGAGTGGAAATACATATTTTAAAAAAATATTTAATCAGAATCATGAAAGTTTTTTTTTTAATGGAATGTAGATTCTGCAGCCACATCAAAGATAACAAATAATGGATGAATTTACAAGAGCAAAGTTCATTTCTTTTTTATCTAATAACCTGCATTTATGTAATCCAGGCTTGATATGCTGGGGGCCCAAGTGCATTCTATTTTCTCCCATTCTTCAAATATAGCCCTTGTCTACATGGTATAAGGTGGCTCACTACAAATTCAGAAGAGAGACGCTCCAAGAAATCAAGTAAAGAGCAAATATAGGGCAGGATGGAGAAGGTGTGTCATGAACACACTAGGAGGAGGTGTGTCTTTCCACAGTATTAGCTGTATTCAATCATAAAGCAAAATTAAATCACAATTATGGACCAGGTTCAGGATTCCAAACTCAATGGCACTTGAACATGTGATTAAATTTGACTTCTACACAGCACACAGAGCAAGACAGAAGACAAATCACAAAACAAACAAGAAAACAGAAGGGTCCTGGAAGTTGAGGAGCCAAACACGAAGTCAGTCTGTGGTCATGCGGTTGAGAGAAGCCCTTGGTCTGGTCTTGTCAGTTCTCAGCACTGACTGCTTCTGATGTTGAAGCAGTGAGGGATCTCCGTTCAGTTTGGACATCAATGAGCAGAGCCTTCAGTGGCAGTTGCCTTTTTAAGGGATCAGACATTGAGGGGTCAGGTCTGAAGAGCCTGACAGTTTGCTGCCAAAATCCCTCCTTTTTTAGAGGAATTTAGTTGGTTCTAGGTCTCTTCAGATTTCCTCTGGTTCTGCTCGATACCATTTCTGGGGGGTCAGCTGACATTGTCCCAGCGATATCTCCTAGCTGTGGTACTCTATCTGCTTGCATCATTGCTGACACAGGCCCCTGCTTGGTGTAAGAGACTCCATTTTTTCCCTGCAAGGTGCATAAATTAGCTTCAGTCACGGGTCATTGGTGAGAACATATCTGTAAGGTCATCTCTGTGGCTACAAAGTAGCCAAGACAATTTGGCTTTATTCTGGGGCATTCATGTGTTTAGCTAAAATGCAAAGTTTCTATTACTAAGGAAAGAAAAGGAGAATGGATACGAGGGTAAAAGAAGATATCTTTGCCAGCTGCATTAGTCACCTGTGATGCCTTCCTTTTGCTCATGGGTCATGTGGGGGTTCATGAGATGTAAAAGATTAGGTGATTCCCCAGAAGACAATCCAGATATACAGTAATAGCCTAATTCCTGTTATTTTCCTTCCATATGACCTTTAGAACCATGGTAACCCCTGATTGTACTATTTTAGATACTATAATTATCTTGCCTTGGTAACTATTCTAACTTTAAATGCAATTTATACACCCTGGGTTGATAACAGCTAAATCTATTCAGGTGAAGTGGGAGTTCTCATGTCTCAGAAAGTAATGAACCTTATCATAGGCATAATCCAGCTGGTTCAGGCATGTTAGCTATTAGTGGATGTTCCTTTTGGTTCTCCTTGATTGATGGTTCTCCTTGATTCTCCTTATCCTGATTTTTTAAAAATTTTTTTTACTGTGCCAAAGATCACTATCTCCAAGGAGACACCACAAATAAGAAAACAAGATTCACAGAAATTCATCAATAAAGTATATGTATCTTTTCAGCCATGGTATGAGAGGAATATTTTGCATGTTTCAGAATATATGGCTAAAGGCAAAGTTTCATGGTACCTGAATTTAAGATCTTTAAGATGAAAGTAGCTTGCTTGAGAATTAGTATCATAATGTGGTGCTGCTTTAAGAGAAAGGAAGGAGAAAAATAAATCCTGTTTGGTAATTTTTTTTAACTTTGTTTTGTTCTTAATGTTTCTTAAATTTGGTTTTTAGCCCAAGGTATGTGAAAGAATGTCTTTGAAAATAATATTAATAAGTAATATCTTTAAATGTGGAACTTGTTTACAACTAACCAATTATTTGAGAAACAAGCCATTAGCCATGAAGATTACATAATGAATAAAAAATAATTGTTCTGAGATTTTAAAAAACTCCGATAAGTTATTTTTTATTCATGATTCTACAAATCTAACTACCTTTCATGAGCTCTAAAAATATTAATAGTATTGATGATGGAGCAGAAGGGTAGCTGAAGACAAATCATAAGCTGACACCCTGCAACCTCCCCTCCCAACCCACCACCCCCATGGGATATGTGTGATAGTCTTCCAGGAAGATCTCAACTGTCTTTAGTCTTCCAGGAAGATCCCAACTGTCTTAATGTTATTGGTTTACCAGAGGAAAAAACAACCTTATCTTGACAATGCAAGACCTCCATTATCTTGTAGGTCCTTTTAAGTATATGAAAATTCTTTGGAAAACCTCCTATTTTCCTTACCTCCCCCAATCCCATAGTATATAATCAATTGCTCCTCACAACCCTGTGCCCTGGGGTCCTGTCCCAGTGCTTTAATAAAATCACCTTTTTGCACCAAAAATGTCTCAAGAATTTTATTGGCCATAGACTCCAGATCCCATCCCACCAAACCTTACCTATATTCTAAACCACATCAGTATGATTTCCATTTTGAGACTGTAGCTTAATTGAAAGGAGGATGGTCTAATTCATATCCCACCTCCCACTCCCAGGGCTTTTGCTCGTCATGACTGAAGTTTAGAGAAGTAGAAGGAAAGAGTGTGTGCTTTAGAATCAGGCATTTGGAGTTTGACTTTTTTTTTAATTTTTTTTAATTTTATTTTTTTTCAGTGTTCCAAAATTCATTGTTTGTGCACCACACCCAGTGCTCCATGCAACACGTGCCCTCCACAATACCCACCACCAAGTTCACCAAATCCCCCCAAAACCCTCAGTTTGTCTCTCAGAGTCCACAGTCTCTCATGGTTTGACTCCCCCTCCTATTTCTCCCAACTCACTTCTCCTCTCCATCTCCCAATGTCATCCATGTTATTCCTATGCTCCACAAGTAAGTGAAACCATATGATAATTGACTCTCTCTGCTTGATTTATTTCACTCAGCATAATCTCTTCCAGTCCCATTCATGTTGATACAAAAGTTGGGTATCCCTCCTTTCTGATGGAGACATAATACTCCATAGTATATATGGACCACATCTTCTTTATCCATTCGTCTACTGAAGGGCATCTTGGAGTTTGACTTCTGATCTCACTGTTCCATAGCTTTGTGAACCTGGATGATAGGCTTGTCCTTCTGTGTCTTTTATCACTCTTCACCACTATATATGTCTTCCATGATGCTTTCAGATAGACTCACCTGGGTCTCTAGTTTCTGTTTGGGTTCAGTCAAGATAAGGCACCTTCAGAAGCAGGGACATATCATGTTCTCACGGGTCTGAAACTTTGAGGACCCCCTTATAGAAAAAGAATGCAGAATTATACACACAAAATTAAGTAGGAAAGTAAATATTTATTTGCATAGAAGGAAGAAACCACAATAAAATATACATTTTAAGAATACATAGGAAAAACTTTTTTATCAGAAAATTAAAATGTTTTATTGATTTGCTCTGAAGAACACTTTCTTTGTAAAAATTCTATACATTAGTATATTTCTGATTTCAATGTTTTTGTCTGTTTTAGTATTTAAGTTTCAGTTAGTTAACATACAATATAATATGAGTTTCAAGTGTACAATTTAGTGATTCGACACTTACAAAAACAAACTGATGGTGGGTGGGGGATGGGTTAAATGGGGGATGGGAATAAAGGCACGCAATTGTGATGAGCCCTGGGTAATTTATGTAAACATTGCATTACTAAATTGTACGGAGGACAAGTTCTTAAATGTTCAAGATGAGTGCCACAAGTGTTACAAAATATAAGGAAAAAAAGCATATTTTTGTATTAACTATCTATTCAATGTTTTTCTCTTATATTATCTTCCCTGCATACATTCATATGTTGCTGATTTTAATAATAGCTTTCTCTCTAGAGAAAATAGAAAGATAATTCTATACTTATGTGGTTGAACAATACATTTGTTTCTTACTACATAAAGAGTTTAGGAAAGTTTCTTTCAACCTCGCAAATTTAGGGGCTGGGGTAATATGTAAATATTTAAGATTGTTGGTGAAAAGAAACAATAGGTCCAAATTGGAGCCACTTGTGTTAAGCTACAGAGAAAGACCGTACCTAACCTAAATGTAGTTTCAGCCTCTCCTAGGAGTGGAATTTAAAACCAGGCAGTCTGAAATTTCTTGATTAACATGAAGGATTCCATCTATATAATAAGACTCCCCCTACTCTTCCCTGTAAGGGAAGGTGACCTTTCCTGAAACAATCCTTTCTTTTGTAGTAAGTTCCTTTTCCACCCTGTTTCTGCCTATAGAAAGCTTCCCTGTGTACAATTCTTCAGAGCACTTTCTTTAGAGGGGTTGCTGCCCCACTTAGGGATTATTAAATAAAGCCAACTAGAACTTTAAATTTATGCACCTGAAGTTTTGTTTAATATTGTCAAATATGGGAAAATATCAGGATTTGGAGGGTTTTATGTATTAAGTATAAGATTTGGAACATTTTTCCGAAGATAGATTTCAACATTTTGATCTTGTTGCTTTTTTTTTTTAAAGGATTTTAAGTAATTTTCACACCTAACGTGGGGCTCAAACTTACAAGCCCAAGTGTCACAGGCTCTACCAACTGAGCCAGCCAAGTGCCCCACCTCATTGCTTCTTTTAAACCTTGCTGCCCTTTTTCTACCTATATACTTCTTGTCCCAGGTGTCCTAGACACATTCCAATTGAACAGAGCTCTGTCTCTTCTTGTTATGAAGACAGGGAAACTGACACTGAGGTAGCAGGAGTTTTGGAAGCCATTTTTTTACAGTTGCATGACTGACAATGTCTTAATATACAAAATGGGGGCAGTGAACCATAAAATTATATTCCATGAAAAAGCCCTGATTTTATCCCTAACTCATTTTCACTTTAAATGGGTCCCCAAAACTGCCAGTGACCTCTCCAATACATCAATCGGGAGGGAAAGGGAAATTAGATAGGAAAAAGAATTCATAACGAGTAGTTGATGTCGGAAAGATGTTAGGGTTTGAAGCTGACAGCCAAGAAAGAATTATGGAGATGTTTTTGGTGCTAAAAGGGTCACTTATTAAAGCATGGAGAGAGGAGCTGTTGGCATAAAGAGCTGCACTGGGGTCATGAGGAGTAGCCCGTTGCATACTTTCAAGTTGTAAGGGTATTAGGGATAGGGTAAGTCTCTAAGGAATTTTGGAAGCAAGGTTTCCAGGGCCTTGAGAGGGCTAGCTGTTGTTGGGAAACGGTCATTTATTACTGTCTAATAAGACCTGACTCATGAGATTCTTCCGATGTATATCATTGAAACATATGCTTGGGGGATGAGTGCCAACATATATCTTAGGGGGTAGACATAAAGGAAATTTCCAAAGGAATTTTTATATGTTAAAGTAGATAATAAAATAGATAATAAAGTTTGTACTTATTACTTTGGTTCTCTCCTTGCCAGGCTGCAAGTTGGCAGGACTGTGGTTCTCCACCTCATGGCCCGGTACTGATAGGGCAGTCTTTCTCCTAATGGTATGGCTTTCTCTCCAGTAACAACTTTATTACCTTGTCTACACAGATCCAAGTGTTCTAATGGCTTCCCGCTTTTGCCAGTTTCTGGGTACAATATCCTTCTTGATTTTTTTTTTTTTTTGGATTCTTCTCACACCTCTGTGAGGAGTCTCTTCATGAAGCTATCTTAAATCATCTGAACTATGTTCTATTTCCAGCAGCATCTGGATAGATACAGAACGTACTTTTGTCTTCTCAAGCATCAGTTTCCTTATCTGTAAAAAGGACAAAATCTGTTTCATAAGTGGTTTGTAAAGGTGAAATGAGATGGTGCATGCAGAATATATGCCCCATTTAATTTGTACCAGTTATTCATTCAAGCACACAGAGACAGGTTCCCCGTATAATCTAGTGTCAACTGTAGGGTGTACCCATAGATGAGGGTTGATGGCCCCACTGGTGAAAGACTTCACCTAAGGCAGAACAAAGGAGATAGATGTATATTGAACACCACAAGGGAGCAATGGGCAGGAGAGCAAAGCAGAGATTGTCTGCCATGAGGCAGGAGTGGGGGGCGGCTCTAGTTAATGGGGGATGGGGAAGTGGGATGGGAATGCACGAAATTTTCCTTTTTGGGTACCTGTGCCCTGGTGTAAGTAACCCATTGGTCAGCTAGGGCTCCTGGCTATTTTGAGGTGGGTCCTCTAATGGACCTGTTTGTGTTCAGCCAGGGGGTTACCATGGACCTTGCTACCTTCCTCAGGCTTCTATTATTCAAGTTATCTAAAGGTGGCCTCTACATCAACAAAACAGCACTTCTCACACATTTAAAAATAATCTTTATATTATTGTGATATTATTGCAACAATCCTTTTGTAGCATATAACAAACGTGAATTCTTTTTTTTTTTTTTTAGAGATTTACTTATTCATTTATTTGACAGACGGAGATCACAAGTAGGCAGAGAGGCAGGCAGAGACAGAGGGGGAAGCAGACTCCCCGCCGAGCAGAGAGCCCCATGTGGGGCTCGATCCCAGGACCCTGGGATCATGACCTGAGCCGAAGGCAGAGGCTTTAACCCACTGAGCCACTCAGGCGCCCCACAAACGTGAATTCTTAGAAAAAAATTTTATAAAAAATCAAAACCATACAAAACAGAAGCTCCACCTTTATTATTAGTCTATATATATACAATTGCATTTTCAGTAAATAGAATCATGATAAACATAATAGAGAAGAAAAGAATTAAAAAGCACATACAAGGGTGCCTGGGGGCTCAGTGGGTTAAAGTCTCTGCCTTCGGCTCAGATCATGATCCCGGGGTCCTGGGATCGAGCCCTGCATCGGGCTCTCTGCTCTGTGGAGAACGTGCTTCCTCCTCTCTCTCTGCCTGCCTCTCTGCCTACTTGTTTAAAAAAAATAAAAATAAATAAATACAAAATAAATAAAAAATAAAAAGCACATACACACACATTGGAAAATGTAAGTAAGCACTGGCAACTAATATAGACCGAACTTACCTGTATGAAGACCAGTAACAAACTGCTGGCAGGCCTGTACCACTCCATAGACTACACATCAAATAATATGGGACTGCAGCATTTTATTGTGGTTTATTTATTTTGGTTGATATCTGTTAAGTGTCAATTTCTTTATACATCAGCTAACTCTCCCCTTCCTCCACCCTTTGTCTTCATTTATTCTCTTTTTGCTCTTGGTTACTGCATAATAAAACTCTCCTGGCACATTCACATAACCTGGATTTCTTCTAGGGGGTTATTTACCAGAAATGCTTATGCCTTAATGAGACACAGCTACTAACACCAGAATCTCTGCTTTATCAATATACAAATCACCTGATGATAAATCAGGAAGGCTGCCAATATGCAAAACATAGTCTGCTCTCAGCACAATTCCCACGTTCAGACAGTCCAACAAGAATTCCTTAGTGTATTGTTGTATGTTTGCAAAAATCACATGCCCTAGCTTCTGTCTCAGGTTTCTAATTCAGAATTAAGTGTGAGCCCTCACAATCATTTTCCTTGTCCAAAGCTAGTTCTGACTATTCTTCATGTGATATCATAAAGAAGAATATCAATGCCCAGTGAAATCTTGTGCGTGCACATGTGTGTGTGTGTGTTTGTGTATGTTTTTCTTCTAAATGTCATATAGGGCAAATGGAAAACCAGGGCTTGCTGGTAGGTTTTAGCCTCTTAAAGATCAAGGTACTTATTTTTAATAAAAAAGGGTAAGTGAGGAGAAGAAAAGGGAAAAAAAATCTTGAAGGAAAAAAGAGAAGTTTCATTTGAGTACATACAGGGAGTGTTGCCATGGGAACCCCGCTCCAAGTGTGAAAAAGAACATTCGTCCGCCTGTTATTGGGAAGTCCATCATGCACTGGCAGCTGCAGGAAACCTGCTCTGATTAGTGCAAAATTTTAATTTTCCAAAGGGATTGGGTATGGATGAATGGTTTTAATAGGGGTAAGCAACCCCGCCCCAAAAGCTATAGTCTTTATCTAAACCTCTGGTCCTGATGACAGAATTATCTCTTATCGCCTCTAATTAGTGTCATTTTCTAAATGCCTCCTGTAACTGCTGTAGAGGACAAGGAATGAAATGTTTGAGGACACAAGTCTCTTTATTTGTTGTTATTTGTCTTAGGCTAACTAAATTTCATATATATCATTCATATCAAATTCTTCAGGCTCTCCAGCAGTATTTACAGAAAACAATAGAGAAGTTCTGCATTGTGTTACAAAGGTAGTGAATTTTACTATCTGAATTCTATACCAACAAAAGAGACTAGAGGTTTGGTCTTAAAATCTTAAAATCTGTATTAGCTCACAATTGCAAGGTATTTTATGCTTTAGGGAAAAACTGTTAATGTGCAGTCAGTTTTTGTTGATAGAAACACGTCTGAATAATTGCTCCTTCATGGGCAGCAAACCTAATTCTCCGTTTGAGATGCAGGTTAGTAGAGTTGGAGAGGAGAAGGGAGTGGAGGGAAATTTGAGGGGGAGATGAACCATGGGAGATTATGGACTCTGAAAAACAACCTGAGGGTTTTGAAGGGGTGGGGGGTGGGAGGTTGGGGGAGCCAGGTGGTGGGTATTATGGAGGGCACGCATTGCATGGAGCACTGGGTGTGGTGTAAAAACTATGAATTTTGTTACGCTGAAAAGAAATGAAATTTTTAAAAAAAGAAAAAGGTTAGTAGAGTTAAGATTGGGGACTGCAGAGCAGGTCACCTGGGTTTAATCCTGCTTTCCCAGTTACTAGCATTCTATCACCTTTGACAAGTTACTTAAACTCTTATGGGCCCATTTTCTTCATCTCCAAATTAGAGGTGAAGACGATAGTTATATTCTACAGTGTTGTCCAAGAAATCAAAAGTTTTAGTGAAAGTATTGGCAAACTTCTTCTGCAAAGTACCAAATAGTAAATATTTCAGGCTTCCTTGGCCATATGGTCTCTATGGCAACTAGTCAACTCTGTTACTGTAGTGTGAAAGCAACAATAGACAATATGAAAATTAATGGGTGTGGGGGTGTTCAATAAAACTTTATATACAAAACAAACAGTGGCTGGATTTGGGTCATGAGATGTAGTTTGTCAACCAATGATTTAGTACACAAAGCATTTAAAATAGTGCTTAATTCAGAATTAAGTGCCAAGTAAGTGTTAACTTAGAGGACTTGCACTGCAGATTTTTGTTTTGATTTAGTTTAAAATGAGCACAGTACTTTGGAATTATCAGTACATCTTCAATATTAGTAATTCAACTGAGTCATATTTAATTCAGGAAGAAATTTTCAAAGCCTGCAAATGACTCAGAGTTTTGAACTCCTCTGTACAAGAGAGGATAACATGCCAAGGAAATATTACTGGGGAGATACCTCTACCTCAATAGAAGTGAACTGTACAATCTGCCTGTTATAAAACAGAAGAAATTAATAATTAAAATGTGGTGAATAGAATAAGTTGCTCTGTAAAGATTTTTAATGTACCTTTATATTAAAGGCATAATTTTGAAAAGCAAGAGTAAGGTAGGCAACAATAGAAACATCAGTTGAACTGAGATGGAATTAAGACTGAAAAAAGTAATATTTGTTGTGAGAGAAAAGTATCATTAAACTGTGATCACTGTTGATTATACAAAATAAGATTTTAATGTCACTGATAATTCTACTTGTGCTTGCCTTTCATAATTAAAATATGGAAACCACTTAAAATTGTAACCATGAAGTGGCAGGTGGTGAAATTTCAAATGCCTATTTCAATAGCACAAGTGATATTTCAGTTGTAAAGCCCCAAGATTTAAAGGACCATGGTGCCATATTTTCCCCCCAGGAAGTAGAGTTTTGGACTTCTCCTTATTTAGGTAAATTCTGACTGCAGTTTACCAAAATGGTCATGAAATAATTACATTTATCAAATCATTCAATCCCAAATTAACACCATCCTCCAAGTGTCACTTGCAAATTTATCTATCATATGTGTAAATTGTGTAACGAAAACAATATTTTAAAAATAAAATAAGGATTAGCACTAAGTGGCATGTATTATTTCTCCTGGAATAAAATTTATTGACCAATAAAGACCTTAAAAGAAACATCTGTAGTGGAAGATTAAATTTTCTTTTCATCTGGAACAGTTGTTTCTTTGAATAATTTGATTACAAAGCCCCTGGAAACCCATATTCAAATTGATTTAACTAATCATGAAAATGTACAAAAACTTTAGATGGCTTTGAAGATTTATACTTAACTCGTCTACTGAGCACTCACTGTCCAAAGATCTGAAGTTGAACTCTCTATAAATTGTTTTTTAGGTTGAATTTTATAAATTTTCAATGACGTTCAGTTACAATTGTTAAAAAGGAAAAAGGAGGTCCAAAATGGAGTCACTTGTGCTAAACCCCACCAAGACTTAATATTTAACCTAATTGCAGCTTCAGCTTCTCCCAGAAATGTGAACTGGAATCAGCCAACTCCAAATTTCCTGGTCAGCACTAGGAGATAATTTACTGATACACCTCTTTCCTTCCCTTTAAGAGGGTAACTTTGCCTAAAACAATGCATTCTTTGCTGATAATTCCCTTTTTTGTGCTCCCTTTCTGCCTTTAAAAAACCTTTCCTTTTCTGCAGCTTGATGAAGCTCCTTTCTATTTGTTTTGTTAGATATGATGCTACCTGATTCACAAATCATTGAATAAAGCCAATTTGATCATTAAAATTTTCAGGTTAATTTTTGTTATTTAACACAATGATCATCATGTTGTTCTAGATTTTAGAGCTGCCTTTGAAAACCTAAAAATCTTAAATGTCAATTTCCTATACTGTACTTTTCATCTCTGTCACTTATTTGTTTTATAAGTGGAAACTTGTACCTCTTCATCCCCTTTATTTCACCCATCCCCCTACCCATCTCCCATGTGATAACATTTCTCTGTGTTTTAGTCTGTGTGGTTTTTTTGTTCCTTTTGTTTTGGTTTGGTTTTGTTATGTTTTTTAGATTCTACATGTAAGTGAAATCATATGGTATTTATCTTCCCTTGTCTGACTTATTTCATTTAGTGGCAAATACTAAGATTTAATTTTTTATGGCTGAGTAATATTCCATTGTATGTTTATACCACATCTTCCTTATCCATTCATCTATCAATGGACACTTGAGCTGTCTCCATATCTTGGCTATTGTAAATAATGCTGCAATAAGCATAGAAGTATATATATCTTTCTGAATTAATGTTTTGTTTTCTTTGGGAAAATGCTCAGTGGTGGAATTACTGGATCATATGGCAGTTCTATTTTCAATTTTTTAGAAACCTCCTTAGTGTTTCCCACATGTTTCTTTTACATGTCAATTTTTGAGTTCTCAGAGTCTGAAGACACTGAGAATCTCAGTTTAGCGGGGCTTGGGTGGTTCAGTCAGTTGACCGTCTGACTCTTGGTTTTGGCTCAGGCCATGATCTCAGGGTCATGAGACCAAACTTCCCCTCAGGCTCCAGGCTCAGTGGGGCATCTCCTTGAGAATCCCTCTCCCTCTACCCTTCCTCCTCTTCATGAGTTCTCTCTCTGTGTCTCAAATAAATTAATTAATTTAAAAATAAAGAGTATCCCAGTTTAGAAAGTAATGTATCTAGTTGCACTAGTTTTCAGTTACTTATTTATTCCTATATCGTATATAGGATATATTGTATATATCCTATATACAAATATTTTAGTACCTACCATGTGCCAAACACTATTATAGGCCCCATGGCTTTTTGCTTTAATAAATTTATAAATAAATCTGTATTAATTATTAAAGAGCCTATAGAGGCTTTAACTTTCTCCAGGGTATTAAAACAACTATTACAAGCTATTACTGCTTATAAGTAACTGCCTTGGCTTCTGACACTGATGGACTTCATTGGCAAGCTAAATATTCCTGACTGAGATTAGAAAATTAAGCAGAAATAATTGTCACAGTTGGCTGGCATACAGCCCTGGCATCAATATAGCATCAAAGTCTAGAACAAAATTAAAGATTTCTAGCTTTTCATATAGCTGTGAGTTTTGAGCTACCAGGCATTACATATTAATATGAACTTCCACACAGGGATAAAGATAAGGTTGCACTTCTAACACAGAGGCAAATAGAATTAAATTCAACTTTACTAACCAAGACTCAATGAAGCCAAAGTTGGAACAGGATATTAGAAATTGCATTGTATGGAAATTGAGGTAAGCAGATTGGAAATAATACAATAAATATAACCTATTGACTTTCCAATGAATCTCCATTTGATCTTGAGTATGCCATATGCTTCTTCACACTTTGCTTAACTTGAACCCACAAAAATCTTAAGATGGGTTCAGCCAACATGATTCCCATTCTACAGATGAGGGAATGAGAATTTACAAAAGTTAATATATTGGGACTCCTGGATGGCTCAGTTGGTTGAGCGGCTGCCTTCGGCTCAGGTCATGATCCCAGCGTCCTGGGATTGAGTCCCACATCGGGCTCCTTGCTCAGCAGGGAGCCTGCTTCTCCCTCTGCCTCTGCCTGCCACTCTGTCTGCCTGTGCTCGCACTCTCTTTCTCTCCCTCTCTCTCTGACAAATAAATAAAATTTTAAAAAAAATTTTAAAAAAAAGTTAATGTATTGACTTTTTTAATGCAAGAAGCTGTCTCACTTATAGGACATGCAAGTATACAAAATGGAAATTAAGATATATTTTTGGGTCATTTTCCATATTTAGATGCTTTGAATTAAACCTTTTCCTGAAGTAACAGTGCTGCTTGCACCTGTATCAGCTCTCTGTTCTTCAGAGATTTTACTTGTCTTACCTACCATGATGGGATTGACCCCTTCTGTGCCCTATTCCCTTTGAGTTCTGCTAGATGTCCAAAGGAAGGAAACCATTATGTTTTTATGTCCTAATCACAGAAATGACATCCCATAACTTCCATATTCTATTTGGTGGAAGGCAGTCAATAAATCCAGCCCACACTCAATGGGAGAATATTACACAAGGGTGAATACCTGGAGGCAAGGGTCATTGGGTACCATGGTGGAGGCTGCTTCCCCTCCCAAACATGCAAATGATTCCAGGGTCATTGCATCCATTTCAGGAAGGCACAGCTCCAGATTAAGAAGAGGTCGAGGTTGGGGGAATGGCATTGTGTGGAAGGTTAAAATTTCCTAATAAAAAGAGCCTGCCTCTTCTGAAAATGGCAGAAATGATGATTCTGCAAATGCTTTTGTTTCTAAAGAAGGCTACCTCTCTCAAACCGTACTGGAAGAAGGGAGAACCCTGGGGTCCTTTCTTTAAGGAGCTGTCAAAGCTTTTGTCATGACTCCTGTCAAAGCTTTTGTCATGACTCTTGATCTGGAATGACCAGGCATTCAAAGAGTATGAGATTTAAACAAGAATTATTTACTACATCTTTTTTTTTTTTTTAAGAAGCAATCAGTTTTTTTGTTTTTGTTTTTGTCTTTTAAGATTTTATTTATTTGACAGACAGAGACACAGCAAGAGAAGGAACATAAGCAGTGGGAGAAGGAGAGGGAGAAGCAGGCCTTCTGATGGGCAGAAGCCCAATGCCAGTCTGGATCCCAGAACCCTGGGATCATGACCTGAGCTGAAGACAAATGCTTAACCGACTGAGCCTCCCAGGTGCCCATATTTACCAAATCTTTTAAATTATATTGCTAAAAACTGGTCACACATTCCATTTCCAAAAGAGTTCTGAGAATTAATTCAAATTGCTACACTATAAAACAGGTGAATCAATCTGTTTTTTTTTCTTAAAGATTTTATTTATTTATTTAACAGACAGAGATCACAAGCAGGCAGAGAGGCAGGCAGAGAGAGAGAGAGGAGGAAGCAGGCTCCCCGTCGAGAAGAGAGCCCGATGTGGGGCTCGATCCCAGGACCCTGGGATCATGACCCCAGCTGAAAGCAGAGGCTTTAACCCACTGAGCCACTCAGGTGCCCCAATCTGGTTTTAACCTGAAGCATCCAGGCCTCAACTAATTTAGAGGACAGTCATATCCTCATTAGGGCAAAGGAGGTGAAAAAAAAAAAGAGAGTAAAGGAAAAGGAGAGACAAGAAGAGAAACCTTAAAAAGAAAGGAAAAGAAAAGCCAATAAGTCCACCAACAATACCACAAACACTGTCTTTTTTAAACCAAAAGGATTCATAAAACCATCTTTTTAAATAAAACAGTCCCCCAAATGGGCATATGATCTAGCCATAGCCATAGCTACAAAAATGATACCTGTGCATGAAAATGTCATTTTTCCACTTTTTCCTATCTTCTATCTTTTTCCAAAATCCTATCTTCAGAGCCAAAGTCAAATACATCTGGCCTAAGGAATTTTTGGTAATGTCCTTCTCTGTCCCCAAATAGCAGAATCTAATACTCCATGCTCTGTCCAAGTTAGTTCTGAAGTTCCTCCATACCTTTTGCCTGACTCTCCTCATATTACATTCTTTTTTCCTCACTTCTTCTAAGAATTAATAACTCTCAAGAATAATATCTGAGAATTTATGATATAATACGTAATCTAGTGACTACTCACATTATTTTATTAAAAATCTTATGATTCAGGTAATATTAATTTATTTAGTCCTTTGCTTTCTGAAGAGGGAAGAAGCTGAGAGGAAAGAACTTGTACAAGTTACAGACCTAGAAGGTTGTGGCAAAAGGATTCAACCTCAGCCAAACTAATGATCTAATCTATTCTAATCTAATGATCTAAGACAATTATTATATCAAAATTCAATCAGGACACTGATGCATTCTGTCTCCCCAGAGGCTAAAGTTGTATGAACTGTTTCAAGAGGACTCATGTTTCAATCATGCAGGCATAAAAATGAGCTTACATGTAAATACCATTCATTTCCCTAATAAATCATTATGAAGCTAAGCAGTGAGACCTAATTTGCAAGGGTGGGGCCTGGATCTCACACAGCTAAGAGTGTCTAGCACTTAGGGGAATGTCTGGCACATGGTCAGAGCTCAGATTTTGTCGAATACAGGTAGCCCTCACTTTTGGCGAGTTTATATTAAGCCACTTCTCATTAAGAGAGACCTACATTAGTACCTATTTTCATGAACCAAAAATACCAAGAGGATTTTTGCTTTTATGAAAAAAGATGAAGAGCAAAAATAGTGTTCAGCGTCTGTTTTGCAGAGGACTGTCGGAGCTAGCAGTGTGCACCCTGAGCAGCGAGAATGGCCCCGATAGGCTCCTTCCTCAGGACCTACGCTCAGCATCTCAGCAGAAAGCCTCCAGAGCTTTGAACTGTGTCTGTGAGCATCTGTGCTTTATCTTAATTTATTCTGTACATCCATTAACAAGATGTATCCTAAGATATCAGAAAAGCCAATGAGAGATTATTTTGGGGGTCTGGGAATGCTCAAAAAAGTTTCCATACAAATTAATGGTAATTGCTTCTTTGTTTTATGCTATTTTGGGTTACCAAAGGTTTCATAGGGACACTTTATATTCAGAAAGCTGCAGAAACCTGTACATTCATAAAAATAACTTTTATACACATACAAATAATTTATTTAAAAATTAAGATGCTGCTGTATATATCCTTTCTCTTTAAACTAGGCAATATGTGGTGAGAGCTTTAATACATGATTATTGATAGCAACATAAGGTTTCACAAATAGATATACCACATTTGATTCACCACATCTATTATCATATTATGGTATATTTAGTATGTATGCATATCTTTTGTTAGTCTAATGTATAATATATATGTTATATATATGTTATTATCTCCATCTTTAAAGATATAGATAAAATGATACGCATAATTTTATAATTCATATTGCTCACTTCCAATTTGCCTTTCAGAAAAATGTTTTTACGAATTTAAATTCCTTTTAATAGTTAACCCAATCTTCTAGCAAAAATTTAATGATTTATTTTCTAGTACACTGGTCAGTTATGCCAGTCACTGTGGGTAAAAAAGAGTGAATTAGACTCAGTTCCTCCCCTTAAAACCAAGTGCACTGAACAACGGTCAGTGATAATCTCTACAGTAAGTGAAACAAGGGGAACAGTTTGTGCTAAGAGCGTGTTTAGCCCGGGAGGGGAAGCAAACTTGGGTGGGAGTGATATGTAGGGAGAAGATGACAAATTCATCTTGAACAAATGAGATCTGAATTGCCTCTGGGAATGTAAAAGGGATTACTGAGTGGACAATTGGGTCTGTTATTTGTGGAGTGAGCTCTGTGCTTGAGATATAAATTTGGAAGTTAAGGATTCACGACACAATTTTTCATTCATTCCATAAATTCATTTTGATTTTCCAATTCTTTAGTATGGAATTATAAGCAACAATCATAAATGGGTATATGTGTGAATTTATTCCTCACTTCCAAGTAATTTGCGTTTTTTAAATTTTTTTCCATGATTAATATTCAAGGAAAATACTTAATCATCATGTCTGGGCCTGTGAAAATACTGAATCATTTTTAGAGTCATCTATTGCTTCCTGTTGATAATTGATTAGTTTCTACTTTTAATTTTCATTCGTAATTTTCTTTCTCAAGTTTCCTCCAGAAACAAGTTTCACTTGTTCTGATGGCTTATTTTGACTCTTTGGTCTGTTTACATATATTATCTATTACATCTAAAAATAATGCAACTACTTTTGCTTGTGCAACCATTTCCTTAATATTTTCCTGTCCACTCATTCATTGTTTATGCTTCCACAATATTTTGTTTTAGGTATACTTTATATACAGTAAGAAATTAGATTTTATTTGCTCACCCCTTTTGGCATTTTAATGTACTTGAGTGTTGGTTGTTTTTTTTTTTCCTGAGTTGATGTATCCAGGCTTATTTCTGTCATCTTTTATTATGCTTACTGTTTTCTTGCCAACATGTTTTAATTTGTGAACTGTCTTATTCCATTAGAACTACACACTATTGTGATAACGGACATTAGAAAGATAAAAAATGCAAGACTGTCCGCAGATTTTCCACTCCATTTTAATTTCTAGCTACCCTGCCCTTGACCATTTAGAGTCAACAATCTGATTGTTTTCTCTATCATGCTCTTTCCTGATTCTATATTTTGTATTATGCATTTTACCTAGAATTTTTCTTTGCTCACCAACTGACATTGGCTTGACTAATGTTTATTTTGTAAATGTTTTTCGATTTTGTTTGCTACAATCCGAGCACCCAAGAGCATCTTCAAAAAGAGCTCTGTGTTCTTCGAAAGTGTTCCCTAGTTCTCTGTGCTTATTTATACCCTGTTTTATAATTAACTGCTTATGTTGATTTTTTCACTGAACTGTGAAATTCTTGAGTGCATAAAACTGATATTATTTATGTTGGTCTTTCTAGCAACTGAACATTATTTGACATTTAATAAAAACATAATAAATGTACATTTGTATTGTTTGATTGAATAGATTAATGGACTATAAGATTTCCAAGGTATATTTCAGGTTGTGTTTTCTTGAAAATTATCAAGAGTCCTTTCATATCTCTTTAGTATATCAGGCAGTGTGCATTTTTCCCACTTCTGATTTCTGGGCTTTGATATTATCAATTTTGTAGCTATAAAAATTTCTTAGATGTAAATGAACATTCAAAATTAAGTGCCTGCAATTTCTGGCATGTGTTCACTTATTATGACCTTATAGTTTAGTTTTCTTTCCTTGGTGTTCTGGATTGTATCATTATATATTCTTTTCCAGAAGTTTACATAGGTGTTAGCTGTATCATACCTGATTGTTCTTGAAATAGTTTTTGCACATGAAATACAATTTGTTGAGATATAAAAAACTTGAATCGAATCTGTTTTCTTTTCCCTTTACAATTATGCAGCAGACATACTTCTTCATCATTGCTTCATCATCTTCCAATATCTACTCATAAAGAGAAATTTTACTCCACATTGATTATAGTTTTATTTCTCCTTTTTTAAATTCAAAAATATTTTAGACAATCCATAGACATATTGTACTATTAAATAGATGTTGGAGTAAAAAAACATTTCCTATCCAAATATTCAAATTTTAGTCCAAAATATTTTTCTAGAAAACTTAGCATCGGTTTTTTTTTTCTTTTCTGAGTTGTGGATTTATCTGTAGGTGAATACCTATACTTGGTAGGTTAAGTTGGCCACTTTTTGTTCTCCTTTTTTACAGCTATTATCTTATCCTTATAATTTCTATCTACCATTCCTCTGAATTTTAAAGGTCTCAATTCTCAGGTTTGTTGTCTACCTCACGTTTGACAAAGTGTGTGTTGCTTTTTCTGCTAGTCATTTCTTTTAGGGTTTTATTTTTTTATTTTATTTTATTTATTGTGATTTTATTGTCTTTTTAATTCATATTTATCTTGGACAGCATCTTTGTAATTTTAAGTTTATTGCCTTTTCCTTTCAATTTGTCCATTCTATTGTCTTTTGGGTCACATAAGGATAATTTTCATTGTCACTTCTGGTGATATCCTTTTAGTCAGCATACAGTCACAAGGTTACTTCTAATTTAAAGGGAGCTGAGAAATGTATTTTTCTTTTTTCTTTTCTTTTTTGGTGGGTACATATGCAGTCAGATAAAAATTGGAGTTTTGAAAACTGTTGAAGAATAAAAGAACAGATATTAGGAGAAAACTAACAGTTTTTGTCATAGCTTTGAAATACAGGAAGAAAAAACATATATAATACAAAAAAACTTTATCAATCCATCTAGAAGTGGGAAAAGGGGAAATTAGTAGGCAAATAAATAAGAGATTTAAAAAACATAAGCCAGAAGGTAAAAATAAGTCCCCATACATCTGTATCACATGTCAGTTTACATCATCTAAAGAACTGATGCCTCAATAAGATTAAACATATAAGAGATTTACTTATGAAATGTCTGTGAAGAATAAGGGAGAATTTTTTTAGTTTTAAGACCAACCCATGTGAAAGGAGGATTGGATTAGAAAGCATATAGACTATAGCGTAATCCTGAGAAAATCTTGGCCAGGCCCTTGATGAACCTTCAAACAAGAGTTGTCCATTGGAGTGGTCCTCTGTTGGACATGGATGGCCCACAATTGGTGGAGACCAGTCCAGAGGAAGCATAATGAAGTGAATCTCAAGGTAAATCCTGACACGTTACACTTTTGGAGTTACCAGTCAACTATGTCACCCAAAGCAACTTCTCTTCCAGCAACTACCATGATCGCAACACACACAAACAATATAAACAGAACATAATAATCCAATAAAAGACATAGGTTATGCATTTTGCTAAATAAATCTACTTATATATTTATTTGTACTATTAAAATAGATAGACTTACTAAATGATACTAAATTTATATAAAGGGGCTTAAAATATGCCAGGCAAACATTTACTAAATAAGGTAAGTTAGTAATAAAAATATCATTTATCATCTAAGAGCGCAAATATGTGTAAAGAGGATACATAGCAATAAAAGGAAAAATTCAGATGTGGTATTTATGAGTAAATATTTTATGTGTATCTTTCAAAAAAGCCTCAAAAATATAAAGCATGAAGTTATGGAAGAAAATTTGAAATTAAGAATACCATATAATGACAGATTTTAACACATTTCTTTTTTTTAAAGATTTTATTTATTTATTTGACAGAGAGAGAGATCACAAGTAGGCAGAGAGGCAGGCAGAGAGAGAGGGGGAAGCAGGCACCTCACTGAGCAGAGAGCCCAATTCAGAGCTCGATCCCAGGACTCTGGGATCATGACCTGAGTTGAATACAGAGGCTTTAACCCACTGAGCCACCCAGGCACCCCTTTTAACACATTTCTATCAGAAATTAATATATCATGAAGCAAATACTAGTGAAACTATGAAGTATGTGTGGGGGGGTATGTCTGTATGTGTGTATATATACATGTATAAATATATGCATGTTAACAACACATAGAGACTACATATGATGTTCAAGTATAAATGGATTCTTTAAGGTCTAGGTTAAAATTTAAAAACTTTCAAATAATTTCATCACACAGCTGAGTTCTTTGTGACAATGAAATTAAATAGCCATAAAAATATATCTTAAATTATATTTAATGTAAACATAAAATATTCTTAAACATTTTTATTTTAATGGAAAAAACACACTTTAAAATAACTATGGGATTTGAAAGGATAACTACAAGAAATAAAAAAATTTTTAGATGAATTTTAATGCAAGTACTACCTATCAAAAGTTGCTGAATGGAGCCTAATCAGTAAATAGTTAAATTCATGATCTAAAATGCATTTAAAAAGTATTTTTCACTAAGATGAAAAATATAAAGAAAATCGAAAGATCTATATAAAAATGGGTGGAAATTAATGAAATAGAAAACAAAAAAAAAATTTATATGGCATCCACAAAACAGGGTTGTTGTTTTTTTTTTTTTTTTGTCTTATAAGATTAGACTTCATAAAAAGTTTTAAGAAAATTATGTAACTTGGAGATACGGGTTATTTCTTTAAATTTCCAAGAAACAATTTTGATTTCACTCACTTGTAATGCAGCTGAATAGAGTAACTGAGAATAATCACCTATTGCCTATGCAATTGTTTCATTAGCACTAATTGCATTATATCATCTTATCAAATTATTTATTTTTTTTTTAGTTTCCATTAGTTAATATCTACAAAATTTATATTGCTCAGTGGATTTCCATTTGTGGGTTTTTGTTGTTGTTGTTAAATGTGAAAAAATGTATACCATATGAATATTTACTTAAGTATTTAATAAAATGGTCAATGGGTTTTTGACTTACATTTTTTCTTTTTTTAAAATTTTTTAATTTTTTATAAACATATAATGTATTTTTATCCCCAGGGGTACATGTCTGTGAATAGCCAGGTTTACACACTTCACAGCACTAACCATAGCACATACCCTCCCCAATGTCCATTTTTTTTTAATATTTTATTTTTTTATTTCTTTTCAGCGTAACAGAGTTCATAGTTTTACACCACACCCAGTGCTCCATGCAATGGGTGCCCTCCACAATACCCACCACCTGGCTCCCCCAACCTCCCACCCCCCGCCCCTTCAAAACCCTCAGGTTGTTTTTCAGAGTCCATAGTCTCTCATGGTTCATCTCCCCCCCAATTTCCCTCAACTCCCTTCTCCTC
>PISX010012646.1:0-59922 GCA_004024625.1 Mellivora capensis
AGAATGCATAAACACAGGGTGGAAACCCACAGCCCATCTCGGCAGCTGCCCTTCTCAGCCAGGTCAGTGAGTCTTGTGAGGTCCACCCTGCCCAGGCTGGGCCTCCTGCAAGTCGCCTGTGGTCTCTCTCCAAAGGTCTCCAGGTCCCGGGCTTCCATCCCTAACTTATAACCTCCTTATTCATATTACAAAAGAGCCAGGAACAAAGGCTGGGATTAATGTTTTATTAATGATAACATTCATACTGCAGTTCTCAGATTTACATCCAAAAGAGCATCTGTATTTACATGCAATGGACAGTCCAAGATAACAAATTCAAACCACAGTTCCTTTAAGACTATGGCTTATTCCAAATTAAATTAAATACATAATACTCTTCCCTCCTCCTTTCAGCATGTACAATAAAAACCACTCTTCCTTCTTTTACGAAATATAAAATTGCATTGATAACTGCACTGGTTAACAGCAATTAATTACATTTGAAATATTTAAACCTGAGAGACGAGCCCAAATGTATTTGAGTACTACACGACGACACTGGAATTCACATGGGAACGCTAAGGTCAGTGGTCAGTATATGGCAGGTTTGGGGTGACTCTGATGGTGACTGATGCCAGCTTTGACTGGAAGCCACGCCTGCCTACCCCGGGGCGGGGGGGGGGCGGGCAGAGTGGGCGTTTCCCCCCCATACCTCCTTCACTATGAACCATGAAGGAAGGGGGGTGGATAGGGCTTGTTACTGTAGATGTTGGTTTTCATTTTAGCATTTTGTGTGCGTGTGTTCATTTTTGCTCTTAAGAGGAAAAAAAAATCTTTGGCCCATTTAGGTGGGATTTTGACATTATCACATGTACATAAACAAAACATGCATATGCCCCGTAGCGAGTGCCCGTCTCCTCCGACAGTCCGGCCTCGTCATCGCATCCCGGCAGAGCACGGCTCTTACAGAGGCGAGCCCCACCAGAACAAAGTGGTCAGAAAAATAAATACAGTTTTAAAAATGGACAGCTAAGCTGGTCATAATGGCCGTGGAGGCTGTGGGGCTTTCTCGTTCCATGATCCTTTATTGTTTACATTAAATCCTGGAGACGACTCAGTGCATAATTGCTTTTTGGTTGTCGGGATGCTTCCAGATGAAGGCACGCCCACCTGAGGGGCAGGCTGGGTCAGACCTAGCACCTGCAACATTTTCGTCCGTCACTGAGATGACGTGGCCTGCGGTCTCTATCGCCCTCCATCTCCTCTGGAAAGGACAGTGGTTCTGTCTCTTGCCAGCTGGGACTGGAAAGCACTCCTGGGGCCTGCACTCTCCTGACCATTTGGAGGTTATTCTTCCTGTTTCTCAAGCTTTGTTCCTTTGTCAGTGGTAAATGTCACGCCCTGCCTTTGTTGTCAGCTTGGGTGAGCAGCTATCTGGAGGCCCAGCTCACGCTTTCTTCTCCAGACACATCACACTTGACCATGACATCTCTTGCTCCCCATTTCTCTCACACACACACCCCCTTTCTTTCATTGCTTAATGATGCAAGGAAGGCCGTCTGCTGCGGGGGCATCCAGCCCAGCTGCCCTCAGGAGGAAACTGGTCTATCTAGGGGCAGGGAAACCACAGGAAACACTTACTTGGGGCTTAAGTTGGGAAGAGAGTAAGACACAATTCTACCTGAAGACCCGACCCAGGAAATCTTTCCCACGGTCTCCCTCTCGCTCTGGGCCTTCCACTTCTAAGGCACTGGGTTTTGAAGACTTGCACGGTCAGTAAAAGTAGAGATGAGGCGGACGGCACGCTTCCAACACGGAGAGGCAAATACGGGCTACCAGATGACGGATGGTGACGGAGCGACCCACAGTGACAAGAACCGTTTCCAGAAGCACAGTGTTTCCGTTAGTGTGTTACACGCGCGTCAGCTACGAACGGTTAACATCTCCAAAACTCGAACGCGTTCCTCTCTGAACAAAACGAGCTCCGGTAGGAGTAAACACCCGTGAGTACCAGGTGCTCGGTCGCCCCCCTCCCCCCAAGGAAACGTGTCACTTGCGCTCCCAGTGCGTGAAGTCACAACCCCACCAGTCCCTTCAATAGCTCAACCACGGTCTCGTCCCTCAGTCACCACAGGCGGATGCAAACACTTTTGGGGGCTGGGGCGGGGGGCACTTGAGCAAAAGATTCCCGAAGTCGGGACCTGCCAGGAAGTAGTGGAGTCAGACTTCACGTGGTGGAGACCTGCTGTTCTAGAAGAAGGAAAACACCAAACCCTTGACGGAAGGAAAACTGAGTTTCGTGGAGCAGTTCTGCATCCTGACCTACACTCGGGATCGGACAGCTTCTCTTCATTTGGTTTTGGCGGATGAGCTCGTTCTGCTTCCCGGCGGCGCTGATGGAGCTACTTTTTGGAGTTGGCGCTGAACCCAAACAAACCGATGATGTCCGTCATCGCTCGTCTCAGGTGCTTCCCAAAGCGATGCGAGTCCTTCCGCGCAAAGACAAAAAACAAAAACACACGTTACAACGTCGAAATCCCTGACTCGGAGGACAAACGTTCCTTTTGGCCACAGTTCTCTGAGCTCTGGGTGCGTGGCTGCATCATGAAGTGCACGTTCTGGAGAAACGCTGCGGGTTCAAAGAGGTACCCGTTTCTAAGATCGCGTGGACGTGGTCTTGATGTAAGGCTTCCCCTAACAACGCGTTACACAGAGCACGATAAATAAATGAATTCCAATCCTCTCTGCTAACGGCGAACTTGGCCGTGCTTTCAGGTGACACGCAATGTGGAAAGGCAGAAAAGAAACCGGGATTCAGTGTGCCACGCTTGGAAGGAGGTCACACGTTCCACTCCCACAGAACACCGCAGACCCTGCATCACCTTATTATTCCTTTTTTAAAGATTTCATTTATTTATTTGAGAGAGAGAGAGAGCAAGTGAGAGCGAACTCAAGCAGGGGGATGGACAGAGGGGGAAGCAGGTTCCGCACAGAGCAGGGAGCCCAGTGTGGGACCCGATCCCCGGGACCCCAGGGTCATGACCTGAGCTGAAGGCAGCCGCTTCACCAACTGAGCCGCCCAGGACCTCCCCCCCCATCATCTTATACTCATCGTCCTTCACACGTGCATGCTGGCCTCCATCTACCCTCTGATATTAGGGTCTGAGAATTACACGAGCACTCCCACATTAGGATTTAAAGCCAGCACTATAGGCAAAGACAAATATTTGCAACCAAAGAAGATCATTTCTTTAAAATTACTTTAAAGAGGGGCGCCTGGATGTCTCGGTGGTTAAGTGTCTGCCTTCAGCTCAGGTCATGATCTCAGGGTCCTGGGATCGAGTCCCATGTCCCGCTCTCCGCTCAGTGGGGAGCCTGCTTGTCCCTCTCCCTCTGTCCCTCCACTGCCTCCATTCATGCATGCACATGGCCTCGCTCATTCTCTCTCAAATAAAATCTTAAAAAATAATAATAAAATAAAATTAGGTGAAAGAGTTTAAAAATTCTTTTATTTCAAAATGTCCAAACCGAGTAAAAAAGCATGTCGTTAAACTGCTACGTCCTGCCAAATTAAGGAAGAACATGTCTGTCAAGTGAAAAAGAAAACGGCAAAAATATGCCTTTAGGAAAGGCAACTTGGTTTTGTACTTACGGTCTCGGGGCTGGAAAACTTGGAAGATATGTGGAAATTAATGAGGTTCTCGCCCACGAGGATGTAGGACACGCCATAACCATCGTCAGCGACCTACGGAACCAGGTAAGGGGACATTTAACCTCGGGGAAGGAGACGATGGGGAAACGGGACTGTCTCACATTCTACATACAAGACGGCATAAGCGCCTGCACTAATCATCTGCAGAATTTCTGGTGGGGCGGGGAGGGACCCACAAGGTACCAAGGAGTGCTCAGGGGC
The DNA here is from genome assembly GCA_004024625.1 of Mellivora capensis. Taxonomy (NCBI): domain Eukaryota; kingdom Metazoa; phylum Chordata; class Mammalia; order Carnivora; family Mustelidae; genus Mellivora; species Mellivora capensis. The sequence continues at coordinate 3,893 of PISX010012646.1, forward strand.
CAGGAAGACCCCAAGCGGAGGCGGGCGGGCACGGCCAGTCCCCGGGCGAGCAGCTCCGTGCCCACCTCCCCTCGGACACTTACCGGGCCGAAGCCCCCTCCGCTGGACACGTACTCCGGGTTCCTCTCCAGATCAAACAGCTCTACCTGCTGCTGCGGAGTCTGGCTGGTCGATAACCTCCACGGCTCAGATAAGACCTGCAGCGTCGAACAAGGACATTCTCTAACGACACCTTTCCCAGCGCCGTCCTCCTCTGTCCCTGCGCAGCAGCCCCGGCGGGAGACAGGGAAGGGCTCGCTGGGACCCCGGGCAGTCTCGGACGCAGGAGGTCTGCGTCCCGGAAGGCCTCTTGCTGGCTCGGGCCAGTCCGTGTGCAGAGAGGGCGTCTGGGCCGGAGGGAGCCAACACCCCCCAAAAAGGGGGTGGACATATGAACTAAGACTCGGGAAGGGGGCTGTGCTGGGCTGAAGCTAATTTTCAGGAATTTTTTCAAGCTGCTTGGTCAACACAGCATTATTACAAATTAAGTTTCATACCTTTAAAAGTAAATAAACTATTAAAAACAAGACTGATAAATACTCAGCTCCTCACGTCCTAGTCACCTGCCTGCACCTTACTACAGTCCGAGCTCGAGGTCGCTTGCGTCGAGGTCGGGAGGGCACGTGTGACGCACAGCGTTCCCGGGGGCTGAAGGGACATGGCACTAAAGTCACAGCTCGGATGGGACACTGTGATGACAGCAGAGCCCCAGGACCCGTGTGGGGAAGGCCACTTCCCACTGGCGAGGTGGCCCTGACTTCATCCCGGCTTAGCCAGCGACCTGGAAGAGCTGCCGCCGGCCGTGGCGACTGACCTCCTTCAGGAAAGGGGACTCCACGGCCAGGTATTTGGACACCACGTAAAGACAGAAGAGGTGGCGGTCGATCCCGGAGCCAGTCATTGCGAGGCGGTACAGATGCTGGTGCTTCTCGGAGGCGATCTTGAACAACTTGAGCCTCTGCTCAACCTGAGTAATGGGCAGGACAGTCACGACACACGGGATGGACCCTGGAGGCTCCGAGACGCACGTGAGGGGCCCTTCTCTGCAGGGGCCCGATGGCACCATTAAAGCAGGCGGGAGAGACCTGTCAGAGCAGAAGCCCCCCTGAGGGGCTGCCCCCTCCCCAGATTCATGCTGCCGATGGGGCCACCCGAGGGAAAGCCGGAGCCCCGAGCCTGTGCGGGGATCTTGGGTATGGGCAGCGGGCTCCGCTGACCCCACGTAGAAGGGTCTATGGCACAGTTCCAGGCTTCTCACCCACACCCCAGCTCCTTGGATTGTCCCACTGTACCAACTCCCGGGCCTCCCCATGCTCTGTGAGGTTCTAGACTCCTAGGGAGTCCAAGCGGATTAACGTTAACCTCTCTGTGCGTGTCCCGACCACGTTCAACTCCCCTGAAAGGCAGCGGGGAGAGAAGCTGAATACGACGCCCCAGGAGAAGGCGTGCACGGGGTCTCCGCGGCCTGGCGCCACCTTACCGTCTGGGTGGGGTCCATCATGGCGAGTACGAAGTTGCATGACTCCATGGTACAGGAACGCACGGTCTCCGTCCTCCCCTCTCGGAAGAGCCGCGTCATGGAGGCCTCGTACGTGAGGCAGAATTTGCCCATGTCCTGGGAGAGGGAAAGTATTTTAATACAAGGCAGGGCCCGGTGATGGACTCTAACGCACAAGAAGGGATGGGTTACAGTCAGTTTTAGCTTTTAGTCATTATCAGTCTTCACACGGGGTTGTGCAGCAGGCAGATGGAGACGTCATTAGCTTTGGAAAACCCCAGGGGTGGGGGAGGGTCAGTTTCTGGGTAGCCCAGGGTCCATTTCCAGAAGCAACAGATGCCACGGCACAATTTCCTGAGCTTCATACACCTATCCGAGTGCAGACACACTTATAGAAGGAAAACATGACAAGGAGATGGCCATGCAACAGTTGGAAATTATTAGAAGACACAAGGTGTTGGCAGGAAATGTTCCACCGTGTTTGGATGACAATGAGGATGACCCAGGAGAGAAGAGACAGGTCAGGAGCAGTGTCCCCCAGCAGGAGGGCAGGTGGCCAGCTGCCCGATGGGACAGGAAGGGAAATGAAGCAGAAGGGGTAGCCGTGGGGGCAGTGGTCAGGAGGTCTCTTTGGAATGCTCTCGTTTTCCTGCTGAACCAAGAAGGTGGCTCGGCCTGCTGAGGCTGGAGAAGCAGGGAGGGGCCGGGAGCCGGCGAGAAGGCGTGGGGAACAGGCATGGAAGGGCACAGAGGGGGCTGCCCAGAGCCAGAGCTCGGTATTTTGAAGTGGAGAAATCAGTCTGAATCCAGCCACACCAGCCTCTTGGGTGCAGGGCAGAGCAGTCCATGCCCAGTGTGTGTGTGGGGGGGGGACCAGACAGGCAGAGGCCCCGTAGGGTCTAGGGACTAGAAGGGGGGCAGGAGGATAGAAGAGGCAGCACCTGAAGCTGAGACCCTGCAGGTGACGGGAGAACGGGTCAGCAGGGCTCCAGGGAGAAGCAGCAGGAGGAGCAGAAGGACAGGGTCCGAGGAGCACATGGCGTCCTGCCGCACGCGCTGTGGGAGGAAACCACCTGCAGACGCCCCTCTTTAAAGTAATTTTAAAGAAATGATCTTCTTTGGTTGCAAATATTTGTCTTTGCCTATAGCGCTGCCTTTAGATCCTAATGTGGGAGTGCTCACCGGGCCCACCCCGAGATGGACAGGAAAGTGGCCCACGGCAGTCCGTGGACCCCAGTCATTTCTGCAGACGACGCCTCTCGGCGTCCGGGCCCCACTGACCCCACGGAGACAGAGAACACCCTGCCACCAGCGGACACCGTGAAGCAAAACCCAGCGCCAGAGTCAAGGCCGAAGTCCCTGGCGAGCGGGCCATGCCTGTGAGTGGCCTTCGGGGCTCTGTCCCTCCCCCAGTCCTGCCTGTGAAGTGACGAGGCGAGCAGGCCACGGGGTGAGGAACACAGGCCAGGAGGTCTGCGACCGGCCGCCGCTTGCCCCTGTCCACCTGCGACCGGCCGCCGCTCGCCGCCGTCCACCTGCGGCGCCCCCCGCGGGAGCCTTCCGCGCTGCCCCCGACGCCCAGTGCAGGAGCCACGACCCACCACACTTCTTCCACACACCAGTCATTACTTTTCCCCGGGGTGGGCTCCAAGAGGAGCTCTACCTCCTCATTCTATTCTAAGCAGCGTAAGAATCAGAGCAGGTAAGCGAGGGGTCCAGGTGGGTCATCAAATACGCCTTTCAGAGAACTTCTGGGAGGATTCAAGGCGGGAAGGAGGGGAGAGGAGGAGTTCTAGGAAAAAGGAGGCATCTGGGATTTAGGCGTCCAGCAAACGTTAGCTGGGGATCTCGGATGCACTGGCTCATGCGAGGTCCACTCTCCAACACCAAACTTTGTGTCAGTGGTCAGCACGGTCATGCAGGATACCCACGGTTTTGTAGACGATCGTCTGGAAACCTCTGGGCAAATGCACTGCATGTTAGTGTGCTCGGGCCCCCGAGAGCCAAGCAGCCCCACTTCACCTGCTGCAACCAGCCGCCATCCGGAGATCACCTCCAGTTTCTAACGAGCTGGAGCAAAAGACATGGTCGTGGGGATACGGACATGCACGGTGTGAGAACACAAACCTGTCACACCCTGGGATGGCTGCCCCCGGGCTCAGGGTTCAGGCTGGTGGCACCTGGGGTAATTTTTCACCTCTAGTTTCTAAATGAAAAATAAACATGACCCGGGGCGCCTGGGTGGCTCAGTGGGTTAAAGCCTCTGCTTTCGGCTCAGGTTATGATCCCAGGGTCCTGGGATCGAGCCCCGCATCGGGCTCTCTGCTCCGCGGAGAGCCTGCTTCCTCCTCTCTCTCTGCCTGCCTCTCTGCCTACTTGTAATCTCTGTCTGTCAAATAAATAAATAAAATCTTTAAAAAAAAAGAAAAAAAAAAAAACATGACCCAAAAGCAGGAAGCAAATGGCTGTGGACTAAAATTAAGACCTCTGCCAAGTGTCTTCACTCAATCCGTCGTGACTTATCTACCGATGCCTACCTAACTCCTCTGTGACTAGCGCATTCCTGGCACTGGGGACCGATCATGTTTCTGCCCTCAAGGGGCAAAGGTTCTAACAGAAGAAGTGGGGATACAGGATATTACACAGTGACAGGGGCATCAAACAGGAACAAGGCAGGGTGACAGAAGAGCAAGGGGGCAGGAGCCATTTTAAATAGGAGATGGGGGACTTGAGCAGAGACCTAACCAACCACACCTCAATCTGGGACACAGCAAGCACTGATGGAGAGCAAGTGCAAAGGCCCTGAGGTAGAAAAGAGCTGGACATATCTGAGCACAGCAAAAGGCCAGTGCGGCAAAAGCTGAGTGAATGAGACCAGGTGTGTTATGAGAGGAGGTTGGAAGGGCAGACAGGGATCAGACCTGTGGTCACTAACCTTTGCAACATGTTAACTCGGAAGGGAAAAATAGATACATTTTAATTTCTACTAACCCCAAACTGAAAGACTGGCATGTAGAAGCACAGCCAACAAACCACAGTAATTACCAACGGTGCGGTGACTCTGAAGAGAAAATCATAGCTATTTGCACAACAAATTGTGGCTGCTGCGGATGTCCCTAAATACCATCTATGCTTATCACGACTTCAACATTACAGTAGTCGGTAGCTCTGCCCAAATTTAGTGCATAATTACACTCACTGTGCTACAAATTTACATTTAATATTCTGATGTGCATTTTTATTAACTGATTATCTCCGTAACCCTACGTAGTTCCTTTCATGCTTTATACACATTATGCTGAGGTGGGATCCCCAAGGCTTTCCCAAACTTCCTGCAGGGTCCAGGGCACAGAAAAGGGTCAGAAGCCTGGAACGGAGACACCCCCCCCCCACCAGGACACACAGGACATCTGCACTTACACAGAGCCAAGGGAAGGCCCTGAAGCTCTGAGCCGAGCCAGGAAGGGTCAGAACCACAGCTCCACAGAGTCATGTCCCTAACACAGCTGGCCCTCATCTGGGCCTGCACATAAGAACCTCGGCATGGAAAGATCTGCTTTATATTTTTCATGGTCATACGTGGCACCTGCTCAGTCCACTCAAAACACCCGTGGACCATTAGTCCGACTGAACGCTGAAATGACATGGGATATACAGATGAACGAGACAGCATTCTTCTGTTTTCTGGTTTTTGTTTTTGTTTTTTTTTCAATTATTAACAATACAACACCATTCTTAGCTCAAGGGCCACGTGAAAACAGGGGAAGGGCGGGAAGTAGGCCGTGGGCCAGAGTTTGCAGATCACCATAGTAAAGAAATAAAACTCCCACATGGGGCCGATGGCCAAGTGTGTTCACAGAACACACCACAGACACATTTAACGGACACACAATCGTCCGTTGTACAAAAATACGATAATCTAACATTTCACACTGATAACCTTTTCGACAGATTCAAACTTTTACCGAGGGGCCTGTTTCAGCTCATCATTGCGAACCGGGCCTTAGAGAGTACAGTTCTCGAGGAAGAATTTGCCAGGTTAGGGTCATGCACATTTCCCTCTGGAAGAGCCTCGCTGCCGCACGCACGCTTCCCTTTCTAAACTGCCCCTGAACAAGCACGGACTTGAAAGGCCTTTGCAAATCACAGAGGCAAACATGCAGTCTTACTTACGCTGCATTTATGGGCTTCCTAGCAAGATTAAATTTTCCACGTACATTCCCTGACAATTTGTAGTTTTTCTGCTCTCGTGAACCACCACCCTCTGCTGACTCCGTTTGCCTACCGGGCTGTTTATTTGCTTCCCAAAAGGAACCACTTGGCCCATTTTTCCAAGCCCACTCACTCACCAACTCATGCCCTCCCAAAGATGTTAAATCCTGCCTTTATCCCAGAGAAGTGCCCAGGACTGAACCTTGCTCATTACTAAACTCTTCTAATTTCTACATTTTAGGCTTTGAAAGAAACAATGTCCACCTCGTTACTTTAATTTTTCAGAATGTTACTAGTTATTCTCAGACATCACATCTTCTAAGTGAACTTGAAAATCAATCGCTCGAGCTCCCTTTGGAAAATCATCTCCAGACCTCGGACGGTGTCCACACTGGACGTGTGAACTGGGCACACTCGCCTCTGCGGAGTCGAGATTTTCCAGCCAAAACCACAGCCTTGTCTTCCTTCTGGAGCCTGTCTCTGCTTTCCTCCCCAAAAGTCCCAGCTGCTTTACCAGCGTGTGCCTGGACGCCAGACTCCTGTCCCTGGTTCCCATTCCCCTTGCCTGTTGTACTTTCTACTTGGCAAAGTGCTGGACAAGGAAGATACTGGTCCTCGTAGAATACTGCACCAGGCTCCTTCCTGAGCACACTCCTTCATCACGAAAGCTTTCCCGCCACCTGCATTCCCATCAGAAGACGTACTGACCGCCCTCCTGCCCAGTTATCCCATCAGCTGTGCTCACTGTACTTACGGAAAGGCCTTCGAGAACGCTGGACCTGCTGGGGTTGGGTAGCCTCATCCTTTCCTCAAAGGGGCTACTCACTCGTTCACCCTTCAAGCCACACGCTGGCTACTGATCCGTGAAGCTACTTACCACGTTAGAGAAACAGCTCCCGTTACTTACAGCCGTTATCAGGAATGCACGCCAAATTTTTAATGTCTTTCTAGCATTTGTCAAGAGGACTGTCCTTTTTCTTCTCTGATCTAAATAATTTAATCTGTCCCTGGGTTTATTAATACCAAACCATGCCCCTGGCCACTGGCCCCATAAGCTGCTGCTTTTACACGTTTCCTGCACTGCTGGATTCTCATTGCTAATATCTTATTTAGGTTTTCTGCATGTTCATTCATGAGCAAAACTGGTCTACAGCTCTTTCTTGCCATCCCTCCAATTAAGACACGAGCTCCAGAACCAGCCTGCCTGGATCCAAGTTCAGCCATGCCACTGCAAGCGGTGGGTCTCAGGCAAGGGAGTTCTCCTGCTCGTGCGAGAGGCAGAGATGAGCAAGCCCCCCCCCAGGGGCTCTGAGGACTAACGAGCCCCCACGAGGCACTCCACACCCGCTGGGCGGCTCTATCCGGCTCCCGATCATGCCCAGGGTGAAGCTGGTTCTGGACATCACGTGGGCGGCCCCTCACTTTGAGGAGCCTCTGGAACCCTACGCTCGTCCAAGCAACGAAGCTGCTTCTGAGCAGGGTCCCGCTGCCGGGCAGACCTCCAACTTCTGACTTTCATCGTGGGGACTGACCTCCTCCTGGCTTTTTACCTTGTCTCGGGTCAGCTTCACTAACTTCTGTTGCTGCAGAAAATCGTTTTGAGATCTGCAAACGTATTACCGTGGAGCCTGGCGTCCCCTTATGAAAACATGTGTCTGAGGCAGCACCTCCTTTTATCTCCCGGACGCGGTGCATTTCCGTGCTCGGCAGTCCTTAAGGTCAAACTTGCTAATTGCGAGATCCAGCTCCTCTATCTAGCTACTGGGTCTTTAAGTCCCTCGCTCCTTCGGACAAAGCACCCCTAAGACGACGGCCCTTTCTACTGATGGTTCCGTGTGCACACACCTCAGTGAGTATGTTCCTCGGGGAAAGGAAGCTTCGTGACTTGATCGTCTTTGTGAACAACTACCGTAGAGTCAGCTAGAACTCTAACTCTGGCCTAACTTCTCCCGGTTTCTCTCCCGGTTTCGATGTTACCTCTTTCGCTGTCCTGCATCTGCGTCTTTTCTAGACCTGCCCCACACCCACCGAGAGGGGCTCCGCTCACCGCATCCCACCCCACCTGCGGCAGACGGCCTGCGCCAGCGGCCAGCCCCGGGACAGGCGTCCGGCCTTCCCCACCCCCAGGGCACACGGCTCCCGGCAGGTGCTCAGACCCTGAGTGCTCGCCACAGAGCCCCAGCTCGTACCTTGTAATGAGCCAGCTGGAGGGCAAGCTGGACAAAGGCATCCGGGCTGGTCTTGCATTTCTTGATCAGTCCTTTACCAAAGGTGTGGAACGGGAACGAGTGGAAATCCACGTCGTTTGCCAGAATGCTGGCGCTGTTCAGGGAAGTCTCTATCACCTCCTGACACTAGAGGACAAAGGATAAAGATGTGACCCCAGGCTGCTGACATACCTCGCAGAGACGAGATGTTCGTGCAGCCAACAGAGCTATCGCTTGAACAGACACACGTCCCATCTTCTTCCCGGTCCTCCCTGGAAGCGTCATCCCGGAGCCGCAGTCCGGGACCCAAGCAGGAGGAACGCCCATGGGGGACTGCGGCTTCCTGGTCCACGTGTGACCCCACGGGGCATTCCACACAGTCCAGAGTTTAGTTTTGTGAAATCCACTGTGGCGACCCAGCTCCCAATTTTAAAAAACGAATGGGCCATGGTACGACCACGCCATGGAGATGAGCTCCAAGCCATGGAAGGACGCGGGAGGAACCCTAAATGCACAAGACTAGGGCAAAGAAGCCGGTCTGCAGAGGCCGTGTTCCAAGAACAGGACACTGTGGACGAGGCCCACTGTGGCGACCGTGACAAGACCTCTGGGTGCCAGGGACATGAGGGTGGGCAGGGAGGAACAGGCAGCGCCCACATCTGGGGCCGTGAAGCTGCTCAGCGTGAGGCTGTGCGCGGACACAGGTCATCGTACATCCGTGCAAAGGCCAAGAATGCACGAGGCTGACACTGAACCCCGTGTCAGGGATGGGCGCGTGTGTGCTGGGTCGGGGGAGGTGGGCAGGAGGGATTTCTCTGGACTTCCTGATCCACTGTGCTGGGAAAACTAAAACTGCTCGAAAAAGTTAAACCTACAGGAACATTTTAAATACACAGGGACCGATTAGGTCAGGTACAAGGACCCCGAGCCCATGCGCCTCGGCAACAGTGACACTGCTCTGAGGCGCTCACACCGGCCCCTGGGGACGCAGGAGGGAAGGCCTGGCTAAGATGGCAGCCCCACGCGTGGGGTTTTCTACTTCGAGAAATGTTTCTCGGGCCCCAGGAATGCCTGCTTGGATCGGATGGGCAGAAATGTGGTTTTTCCGCCCCTAAACTTCCTTCCCCAAATGCTTCCTTTTATCGAGTGGCCTCTGTATGAAAATCTTTGAGAGAAACAGAAATAGTAAGTTAGTGATCTCAGAGCATTTCTACCCCAAAGGAAGTGACTTTGCTTTTTCCTTGTTCACTGTGCTGTCCAGCCAAATGTGAGCGGGAAATCTCGCCGACAGTCTTTGCCAGAATGTGAAACAGAACCGCTTCCTGGGGCCGGAGGCAGTGGGAGCTGTTGCAAGCAGCCCTATGGCCCGTGTGTGGACACAAGTCTGTGTCTGTGGCCTCCAGCTGAGCCAGTGCCCACTCAGCAAGGACGCGGGGGGCCCCCGGGCTGTGACCGTTTCCGTTCATCCCCACCCCAGGTCGCTGGGACTCACTTCCTCCGGGATATCCCACTGCAGCCGGGTGGGGTACGGAATGCTCGGGTTGGTGTCGCCTTTGCAGTGCCCGTCCTCTGCATAGCCCAGCTGAAAGCAGTCCGTGGCCAGGACATACTGTCACAAATGAAAAGATACACGTGTCGGTCAGGGAGGAAGAGTACGGTGAACCGTGTTACCTAGAGCATCTTGGAGACGACCCCCAGGGGAGAGAGACCCTCGTTCTTCACAGAGATGTAATGAAGACAGCAGGACTGCCTCCCGGGGTGTGCTGGCAGGATGCCCGTTCGCACCTGACCCCCTCTGCACAGCCACCCAACGGGAAAGTTATTTCCATTCCAGAGGGGAGAGAAATGGACGTGAGGAGGCTCCCCGGTTTGTGGGCTGGCAAGTAGCTCAGCCAGGACTCCAGCACATGCAGAGCCCATTTCTAGGTCCCGGGTACCCGCTGGGGCCGCCCCTCCTATTCCCCGAATCTTTACAGCAAGCCTGGAAGGCAGGCCCCATTATTCTCACTGCGTAAAAATGAGGAGGCCGAGGCACCCAGGGAGGAAGCCGTGCGCCCCAGTCCACACTCCCCGTGAGCCAGGCTCTGGGCACAGCTGGGCGTTCTCTTGCCCCTGGCGAGGACACCCACACTGATGAATTCAGTTGTATTTACTGAGCAGCTACTAGGAGCCAGCAACCCTCTGCGCACCAGTGAGAAAATGGGGAACAAAACAGACCAATATTTCTGCTTTTCCTCAAGACGTTAAACCTGGCCATCGGACCTCCCCAGTCTCCTCCAGGGTGCACGCACGACAAATGACAACACGCATTCACCTAAGACATGTGCACGAACGTTTCCCAGGGTCAGTGTTTACAGTCGTTGGAGTGTGGAAACACCCCATGCAATGGCCAGAACGGAGAGACAGAAAGTAGACCTGTGGTTGCCTGGCGGGGGTGGGGGAGAAAAGCAGGAGTTCCCCTTGGGGGGGAAACATCCTAAAAGTAGATGCCGATGTTGGTGGCACGACCACCTTGTAAATACCTGGAACCCAACGAATTGTGTACTTTCAGAAGATGAATTCTATGGTGTATCAATTTTGTCTCCATAAATAATAATAAAAAGATTTTTTTAAAAAAGGAATCCCTGCACTCGGGGAGCTTACATCCTAGTGGGGGGAGGCAAACACACACACACACACACACACACACCAAAACCCCACCCCGAGTCCAGCTGGGGGCGCCGCCGGGGGTGAGGGGCCTGGGGCTCCAGCACGGGGGCGGTGCGTGGAGGCGTCCACGTGTGCACGTGTGGTCAGCGTCCACGCAGATCCGAGCATGCGAAGGAGCCAGCCCACGCGTGTCTGAGCCGCTCCAGGTCAGAGACCCCAGAGAGCCCAACACATGGAAGCTTCAGAAATATGTGGGCGGCAAGCAGGATCCAGCTCTGACCAGATCTGCTCCCGACCAGCTTGCCACGGGCAGACCGGCTCATGGGCCTCCGGGACAAGAGAGTGCGTCGGTTCCCATCCCTGCGGGGGGCTCCTGAGGCCCACGTCTGGTCCCTGGAGCCCCAGGCCATTCCGTCTGCTGGCAGGAACCGGGTGACCGCCTTGGGCTGTCCACGCAATCCTTTTACCCTTCTCTCCTCCAAGAGCACTTAAAATAGAAGATGGCCTGGTCAACACGCAGATTTCTCTACCTGGCTAAGTCACCCTGTGCCATCCAGACTGCCCGTGGGTCGAGTGCGGTCTCCTTCACAGAGACCAGCTGTCACGCGCTCACTACCCAGGGCGTCCTTGGAACAGGTGCCGCAGGTCTGGACGAGTCCGCTGTGTCGACGGACCCCTCCGGAGTCCAGCTGCTCCGCCCTGGGGCCGAAGGTGGCCGTTCTTCGTGCAGTTTCAGCTGAAAGGATCGCTAAGCTTTTGTTGGCATCAGCAGATGGGCGACGGCGAAGACCCTTCCGAGACTTGACTGCTTTTATCGTATGTTCGAGTCTTGGGACCAGACCGCTATCCTAAAGACTGTTCAGTAACACTGTTTTCCCTTTATGCTCTTTCCCACACAGAGAACCTCACTTGGCTGAAGGAAGAGCAGGTTAGGTTTTGCCCAGACCCCAGTCAGGGGAGAGATGGTGAGGAGAAGTCTTGGAGGGGGTATCCGGGGCTCCTAACCCAGGACCGGGAGAAGACAGAGGGGCCTGGAGGGAGTGCGGTGAAGCTGAGGCCCGACGGGGCCAGTGGCCAGGGAAAGAGTGTTCTGGGCAGAGAAGGGAGCACGTGCATAGTCCTTGCAAGAGAGAGCAGGACATGGTCTAGGATTTGTGGGACTCTAGGGAAAATATGGACAGATAAAATATTTTAAAAATAAAATTGAGATTCAAAACCTTCAGAGAAATTAAAAAAAAAAAAAAAAGGTCGCGGTCATGCATTAAGATGTCTTCACAAGTTCATGACGATTTCATCGTGTCCGGTCCTCGGGTGAGGGCCACGGCCCGTGAAGGATGGTGGGGTCCTCGGCCTGCAGTCCCGCCATCCAGCTCCACCTGCTAGGGCAGCAGACTGCAAAGCACAGGCTGGGCTTTCAGGGAACTTCAATGGGCCTTGTTGCTTTAACAAAAAGTTACCTTGAGCTTCATCAAACTAGGGTAATACGGAAATTTCTGGATCAGGTCCACTGTCGACAATCCCGGAGTTCAGAAATTTCTCCAAACAAGAACCGGGGCGGGTAAGTTAAGAAAGTAAAACCTTCCTCAATGGTTTGTGCCAAACGCAAAGAAGGTTCCAATGCTTCAGGGAGAAATTAGTTCTTTAAAGTTTAAAGCAGTGGCAGGGCCACTCCAACACCACATTTTAACAAGCTGGGCAGAGGGACCAGGTGGCAGGGGCTTGGCAGTTTTTAAATAACTTGGTAATTTTAAGAATTAAATGACACGCTGCATTTTTATCAACCAGGATTTAATGCACTTGCTTCTAGTCGGCCTAATACCTGGCACATGGGAAAAGTCTCGAGAACACAGCAAAGAAGGAATGGTTTTGCTTTAGCTCTGCTCTGGAGTCCCTGCACGAGAGCCAGCGGCCATTCCCTCACTTCGGTTCCACCCAGAGATGGCATTAAATGTGTTCCTATTTAAGGAAACTTAGTTGTAGGAAATGAAGACATGAAGGCCTTTTGTTTAGCTAATTCATGTTACGCGAAGCGCCGATGTGTGTTACGAAGCCTTCTGTAATCAGGTACCGCACGATGAACCGTCGTCTGGGGTCGGGACTGGCAACAGTAAGCGCCAAGCTCACGTCACAGCTGCACTCACTCACCTCCCACAGGTGCGCGACAGCTGTGCTCACTCACCTCCCACGGGTGCGCGACAGCTGTGCTCACTCACTCACCTCCCATGGGTGTCTCACAGCTGTGCTCACTCACCTCCCACAGGTGCGCGACAATGGGCGCGTCGGCCCAGGAGTGCTCTGCGTTCATGCCCACCTTCCCGTTCTTGAAGACAATGAACGTGAAAGACTTATCGAACCACCTACGTGGGAAAGAAACATTCACGGGACTTAACTGTTTCAAAAAGACCAAAGCAAACGAAAGTCACGTACTTGTTTTATTCGGGATGGGCTCCTCTGCCCCCAGCCCCCAAAAGGCTGGCCCACACTCTTAAATCTCTGCAGAGTGCTGGTAGGAGCACACAGAGAACTTAGATCAGTCACTTCTCTGTTATCAGAGACAAAGATAAGCCGTGGTGAGCTGTGGACCAGTAGAATGCAATCATGTCATTCTGACGTGAAGGGACCCATGAGGCAAGTGCAGGGAGCAGGGAGGCCATGCCCCTGCACACACCCTCCCCTCCCACGCTGGGACAAGCCTCACCCCCACCTGCAGGGCAGGCAGGACGGCTCCGCAGACAAGGAAAAGGAGGCTACGGGAGTCACGAGCTCAGGGAGCAAGCCAGAGCCGATACCCAGCTCAGCCCCGTCCACCACCTTCTCCTGCCTGGTGCCAGGCGCCTGCAGCCACCCCTCTTGCCAGCACCTCCGGTCAGAGGCGGGTGGGTACAGAGAGGGAAAAAAGTCTGCCGCCCGAGCTGTGTGTGTGTGCATGTGGGTGCGTGTGTGTGCGCGTGCAGAAAAGAGAACCAGAGCTGTGTTCTTGTGCGAGCCTCATTCCTTCAGAGCAGAGACACCTGAGGCTGGTGCCAGCCACGCTACCTGTCAGAGCACCTGCCGTGGAGGAGAGACTTGGCGTAGCTGTCCATGGACGCATCGGGGTCTTCCTTCCTGTACCCCTGTTCGCTTTCGTCGAGCGTCACGAAGAACGCGGCCTTTTCCACAGCATCGAGGGACTGTTTGTTTTTCCCACGTCCAAAATAGGCTTGGCGACACTTGGCCCAGGGTACTCTGAAACAAGGCTTAGAGTCAAACCTACAGGAACGTGGGGACATCTCCTTACATGCGGCGTTCAAAATGGCGTTTTTCAGTTTTGTAGGAATTTAAGGGAAACTACACATTTATGACTCCGCAGCGACAGCACCATCGGTCGGCAGGCCCTCCAGCACGGCGCGCACCTCCGCTCACTGAACGCTGGATGGGCCACGAGAATGCAAGCCTGAGCCTAGCGACCGAGACAGGGCTCCCCGCGCCCGCGACCACCCTGACAATGTTCTGGCAGGTGCTGTGAGCACGTCCCTCCTGCCTGGCTCCCCTCCAGCCCTTGTCCATGTACTAGCTCACCGACCAGCACGACCATTCCCATCTTCCAGAGGGGGAAACTGAGGCACACAGACGTGATCACAGCTACTTTGTGGCAGGGAGAGCTTCCAACCCAAGCTGTCCTACCCAAGGCCATGCTACCAACAGCCACAGGACACCCTGGGGATAAGCGGCGCCCCTGGGAGTCCAAGGAATGGGATTCTTTCCGTCCCAACCTTCGTGGGCGTCAAGGAGCTGACACGACACCCACTTCCTGAGAGTCACCCCAGTCACGGCTCCTTCGATGGCTGCCAGGACCCTCACGCGGGCCCTCCTCTGGCCCTTCACCTACAGGTCCAGAGCAGGTCATCTGGCCTGTCTCCTACCCTCTTCCCTCCCCGAGACAGCCTGTACCAACACCCCCAGCAAACACCAGGTCCCCACACCTACCTACTACACAGTGACAGCAAGGATGGTTACTAGTGCTGTGTGAAGGGACAAGAAGGTGACGGGCCAGCACATACACTCAGCGTCTACGGGAAGAGGAGCCTCAGGGCCGGCTGCCCACGGAGCCCCTCGGGGCGGGGGGGTCCCAGGCAAGCCCACTCCTCAGCCGTGATTTGTGCCCACCTGCCACCTGGGCCACTGATGCTCGTGAGCACCCGGGAGGGAGCTCATCCCCCCGACACACTGCCCTCCGCGGTTCCTTCCAGCCCCGGTGAAGCCGCGGCGATGGCCTAACACCCCCGGGCTTCTGGGACAGGGCCTCCCCTCCAGCTCACACTGCCTGTTCCAGCCCTCACCGCTCGAGGAGCCCCCGGACCAGAAGACTCTCATACACCCACTCGGGACCCTCGAGTGGGCCTTTTAAACAGCCGAGTCAAGCCCCAATGTAGGCGGGCCCACAGGACCCTCTCTGCCGTTCCCAGCATGGAACATGCAGTCCGCAGCCCTGCCGCAGAGCCTCACTCCCGTCTGTCTTGAGTCCTGGCACCCCGGGCACCTGGATGGGCGGCCCACCAGCAGGGGCAGGACTCGGACTCCACGCTCCAGCCCCGCCCCCAGCGCCGCTGCCCCCCGCCCCCATGCACCCCTCCGGCCGTCCCAAGTCCACTGGCCAGACCCATGTCACGGAGGAGCCACACACCTTTCTCCAGCCGTGAGGGCCGCCAGCTTGGCCTCCCCAGGCTGAGGCTCGGAGGGGTCATCCAAAATCCGCTGCATCTGTTGCTCGATCTCCCGGGGCTTCAGCAGCCTGCCGTCGTGGTACAGCCAGACCTTGAAGTAGCGCCCTTTGTGGAACACCACGATGTGCTTGCTGTCCCGGACGTGCTGGATGGTGTCTGCGGTGGGACGTGGAACCCAGAGGCGGGGGTTAGGGGGAGCTGAGCATGGCGCTGGCCCCCCGACCGTCCTGCGGCCCCAACCCTGCCCCCACCCGCGTCCCTCGGTGGGCCCCATCCGTCCATTCCTCAAGAGTCTGTAGACCGTTCGGTACAAATAAAAGCTGAGAGATTTGACTCCGTCTCCGCTCCGCCCAGCCACTCGCTGCCCGTATGATCTCGGGCCAACGACTTCGACCCGCTCAAGGGTTTCTACAGAAAACTATGGCAAACACGCCCTTCGAGCCTTCAAAGTCAGATATAAGAAGCTGCACACTAGGATCACTTCCGCTCGGGCACTACACCAGGTCCTGGCCAGTGCACTAAACTAAGAAAGGAGAATCAGTAAGATTTAGGGATAAGAACACAGGCCTCTTGCAGCCACGATGAATCCCAGAAAACCCAAGCAGCTGTTGAAATTACTGAGAACACAGCTGGGTAGCTGCTCAGGGTCCACATTTGCCTTCCTCTCCCCTAGAGTTCTGGGCCCGACTGAACCCCTCCCACTCACATGCTTGGACCCCCCCCCCCCCCGATGCGACTCTATTTGGTGCAGGGCCTTTAAAGAGGTAATTCTATTAACACATTGTGATTAAGATGGACCTTCATCCCACATGACCGAGGTACTTGTAGGAAATGATCAGGACACAGAGAGGCACGGAGGGATGATCCCATGAGGACACAGAGGAGGTGAGAGGCCCCGGGGGGCTCCCTGCCTGCACCTGCGTCTCGGGCTTCGGCCTCCAGGATGTGGGGACAGCGAATGTCTTTCAGCCCCGCAGCCTGCGAGGTTTTGTTACAATGGCCCCCGAAACTAATATATTCAGGAGCCAACAACTCAAAAATACACGTAAAACAACAAAAACAGAAGAGGAGTTAGGAGTAACTAACAAGATGAGGCACAAGACCTGGGCAGAGAAAAGTACAGAAGCACCCCATGATCCGAGGGGAGGTGTTCCGAGACCCCACAGATGCCGGAAGCCGAGGAGCACATCGAACCCCAGCCGCACGCCTGTTTTCTCCCGTCTACGGACCTGTGATCACGTCGGACGTGCAAACGAGACGTAGTGCGACATTAACAACAGTAAGCCCAGCGTGATTACGTCCTGTGCTAACAGAGCGTAAGTGGACGTGGTCTCTCTCTCAAGACACCTTTCCTGGCCCTTCTTCTCGTGATGGCGGGAGACAAGTCACACGGGTATGACACAGGGTTGGGCTGAGGTCGCGGGGAGTCACCGGCTCCCGCACCGTGGCAGGTCGTGGGTAACCGAGACCACGGAACGTGAAACCACGCATAAAATGAACAACTGTATGGCACCTTATTAAAATCATTTTTTAAAAAACGCTATTACTGGGGCCCCTGGGTGGCTCAGTCGGTTAAGTGTCTGCCTTCAGCTCAGGTCATGATCCCAGGGTCCTGGGATCGAGCCCCACATTGGGTTCCCTTCTTTCTCTCTCTGACAAAGTTAAATTAAAAAAAAAAAAGTCTGCTTGAGATTCTCATCCCTTCTGCTCGTCCCCCGTTCTCTCTCTCTCTCTCTAAAAGAAATAAGTACTTTTAAAAATTAAAAAAAAAAATTAAGCATGTTATTACGGTCCCAACTGTCCCCAAACTGTTTTTTGCCAACTCATCTGCTTTTCACAAAAATCTGGCCACAGATCACTAGACTCCAGACTGAGAGAGACAAAGAGACAAAGGTTGACTTTTGAGCCAGAAACATGCAGGCTGGAGAGTTTTCAGAAAGCCTCTGGGTCCCGGATCTGAGGAAAGCTGAATCTGCTTCCGGAAGCTCAGCCAGAGGCCGGTTTCGGTGTCTGAGGACCCCCCACGCCTCCCACCACGGGACAAGTTCCCACCCGGGGCTCATAGTCCAGAGGTGCCCGCTGTAATGACACCCTCCAAAAGCCAGATCGGCTCGGGACTCTTTATACAATCAGCTTTGAAAGTGGCAGTGGGTTAAAACGAACAACAACAAAAAAGCAGCTGTGGGTTCATTTTTAATGCCCACCATAAGGGCTCCGACGGGGTCTGGTTTGTCTCTTGGCGAGTGACCGGTGTGTGCCACCTGCAGGGCCACCCGGAGGCTCACAGGTGGCACAGCCTGAGCCCTGGCTGCAGCAGTCCCAGGCGGTGACATGTCTCTCCCGCTCTTTCTCGAGGGCGTCCTGGCTCAGATTACACGGCCTCCTGGTGTTCTGCGATGGCCAGGGGTAGGGATCAGCTGTCCCAGGTCAGGCCCAGCCTCCTGAGCCCAGGGCATCGTGTGTTAACACCGGAACCGTGAGTGTGGGCCAGAGCTACACTCCCGAGGGAGCCAGATGAAGAAAAGAATATTCCTAGCCAGACCTGGGAGGAGCACCCAGGAGACAGCCTTCGGCCAAAGAGAAACTGAGTCTGAAGATAAGTCACATGCCTGGGGCCCAAGAAAGACCGAGGAAATTCAACAGAAGGAACGTTCCTGAGCCTAAAACTTCACCCTGTTAGGAAGGGTCAGCGTGACCCTGTGTGCAGCGAGTACGGAGCGAACGGGCTTCCCCAAGGGGCCCCACTCACCCGTCTCCTCGCCTGGGATCCGCGACGTGTTAAACATTCGCTCCCACTGAGCAGAGCAGAGCGGAACCGTGGATCCCAACAGAAGAATCTACAACAGAAATACCTTTCAAACAAACAAACATTCCTTGGCGGGGCCCGTGGGAGGAAGGGGGAAGGAGCAAAGGAAACACTGATCTGTCTTCCGTGCACACAGTGCCTGACTCTTCCGAACTGCGGGGGCAGCTCCTCGCTGGGCCACCGACCTTGACCGCTAAGACCCGCCGGGCACGGCCGGGGCTGGGGGCCCCGCACCCCTCCTGCCCAGGTCACGCCTTCTAATGGATCATTTGTCACCTGACACACCACAGACCTTTTCCAAACTGACGCTTCAACCAAAGGGCTATCTAAAGAAAGAAATGTTGTTCTCCTTGACTAATCCGCCAGCTCAATTGTCTTCTTCCAAAGGTAAACAAGAGCTTCTTCCGGCTGAGATCACGGGGTGACGGGGTGACGTACAGTAGGAATTTAGAACACATGAGGAGCATTAAATCTCACAGTAATTACAGAGAGTGAAAGAAGTGAGATCAAAGAGAGAGAGAGAGAGAGAGAGAGAGCATACTGCACGATTTCGTTTGCATAAAGCTTTGAACAGTACAAGTGACCCAGAGACAGAAGGCACAAGCGAACTTTTGGGGGTGACGGATGTGTTCACGCCCTGGACCGTGGAGAGGATGTCAGGGGTACGTTATATAGGTACGACAGGACCTATCGAAGGAGGCCTTGAGCATGTGCACGAGGTCAACAAAGCCGTCAAAAAAGAACTTTTCAAGAGCAGTGAGTTTGCGTACCGGCTTGATCTCCTCCCGGTCCAGCCGTCGTCTGTAGAGCAGGATGGCGTGGATGGCGTTGCCCGCTCTCGCTGCCTGGATCTGGGTCGGCAGGATGTACAGCAAGTCCTGAGAAGGTAAACCCGTGTGGGCACAGAGGACGTCCGTGGGCAAAGCCACGCTCACTTAAATGCATGGGAGGGCATTTCCGCACTGCTAAAATGTTTCCATCGGCGTGAGATCACCCCCGCTCTGATAGAAAAGAAATTGGAACTGCATTTCCTACACTTGGATAGTTTTGTACTTTACAAGCAAATAAAAGTGACGAACAGGAAGAAAAAGGACAAAGAACAAGGCCGCCCAGTTATTAAAGCTATTAAATGCCGGTTACCGGAACCCCAGCTATGAGGCTTCCAACGAGACAACGGGAAGTGCCCTCCCAGGCCACCGATGCCGCGGAAGACAAGAACCTCCTGGCGTCCCAGGGCTGGGGGAGCCACGGCCACCTGTCGCCACGCTCTGTGGGGTGGTGCAGACACAGACCCACATGTCACCGAGGCATCACAATGCGGCGCCCAGCTGTGATGACAGGTGGGGGGGGTCCATGGATGGCCTCGAGAGTATTTCTGTGGCCCTAATCTCTCCACAGTGGCTCGGGGCCAACACAAAAGGACAGCCACACGCAGCTTTCAGCAGCAGACAGGCAGGCAGGGGCTGGGCCCCGGCAGGAAGCCTGGGTCAGCGGGGGCAGGGGCAGGAGCTTCTGGGGTGGCCCCCGGGCCCGTGGGGACGCCTGCTACGCCCACCCAGGGCACTCACCATGGCATAGTAGTTGCTGTTCACCATCAACGGCCCCCGTCCTCGCAGGTAGATGTACTCCTCCCACCAGTCGCTCACCTGCCAGGGGCCAAGGGGACAGAGCACCAGCAAGCTCAGCGGGAGCCACATGGGCTGGCGGGGCCCCCGGATTGCAGGAGGGCTCGCAGGCGCGAGTGTGTATGTGGGACACACACCACGGCCCGTGTGGGAGCCTAAGCCCAAGTGCGAGCTCAGCACACCCCTGAAGCCGGCGCCTGATTTAAACGGCACATGCACCAGCCCACCTCCAGCCCTGGCCCCCTCCAGTCACACTGCATAACTGCATACCTCCTCCTGCACACCCCACCGCGTACGGCCCACCAAGTGGCTCCTCTCGGCCGCCCCACGCGGGGAGGCTCGGCTGGTTCGTGGCACGAACTGGCACATGGATGCATCAACGGGTGGCGAACATGTGCACTTACATAGTTCGTGGCCCACCAGGATTTTAACTTCAGGTACCACTGCAGTTTGGGCCCAAGGGTGTCCGCAAACTCTTCGGCCAGAACCGTCATCCGTCTGAAGTCGGACTCCTTCATCAGAGGCTTCACGGACTCCAGATACTAGGATTAACACAGAGCACACCCGCCAAGTTCAAACACACGCCCCTTATCTGTGTCTTAGGAAAAATGTAAACATATTTACAAGATTTAAAATCTTCCCCAAGTAGATGCCTGGCCGGCTCAGTCGGAGGAACGTACAACTCTTGATCTCGGGGTTGTGAGTTCAAGTCCCGTGTTGGGAAAAGGAGATTAATCAAAAATAATTTTAAAAAAAATTTTAAAATGTATTTGTCAGAGAGAGAGAGACAGCAACAAAGGGAACACAAGCAGGGGGAGTGGGAGAGGGAGAAGCAGGCTTCCCACCAAGCAGGCAGCCTGATGCGGGGCTCGATCCCAGAACCTGGAATCCTGATCTGAGCCAAAGGCAGCCGCTTAATGACTGAGCCACCCAGGTGCCCCTAAAAATAATCTTTTTTATTTTAAAGATTGATTTATTTATTTTAGAGAGAGAGGATGAACAATTGGGGGGGGGGTGGATGGAGGGAGAGAGAGAATCCCAAGCAGACTCCATGCCCAGGGGGAGCATGATACGAGACTCGATCTCACAATCCTGAGCCGAAACCAAGAGTCAGGCATTTAACAGACTGAGCCACCCAGGCTCCCCTTAAAAATAAAGTCTTTAAAAAAAAAAAAAAAAAAGAACAACTCCACCAAACTGGTTTTGCGGGTCCTTTTTTTTTTTTTTTTTTTTTAAGATTTTATTTATTTATTTGTCAGAGAGAGAGAGCGAGTACAGGCAGACAGAGTGGCAGGCAGAGGCAGAGGGAGAAGCAGGCTCCCTGCTGAGCAAGGAGCCCGATGTGGGACTCGATCCCAGGACGCTGGGATTATGACCTGAGCTGAAAGCAGCTGCCCAACCAACTGAGCCACCCAGGCGTCCTTATTTTTGCGGGTCCTTAAACAAGTTAACCAGACGGCTGTCCTTCCAGCTCTCCAGATAAGCATCACCAAGATCACCGGCGTGACTTCCGGAGTGACAAGATCATGGCTCGCCCAACAAGGACGTCTCACTCGTCTTTACCCATCATTTGGCCCTTAATGAAAGCCCTATTCCCACCTACTCAACAGTGACTTGGGACAGTGCTGGGAAGGTGTGTGGGGCGAGCCCGGGACAACAGGGCAGGAATGAGGAGCCAGAACAATGAGAAGGGGAAGGCCAAGCCCCGGGTCAAGGCCAGGTCTCCAGGTACAGGGCTGTGGGGGCCCCTGACTTTGGCCAGCCCCACCCTGAAGTCCGAGAGCCCAGGTGGCAGGTCACATATAGGGCGGTGGGCTTTTGAGACCATCGTCAACAGCTGCTGCCACGAACACAAGCGATCTAGAAAGTAAGGCCACCGGCTTATCAGGAAATGCATCCACCCGCCAAGTTTTGTCTGCCGTGAACACAGCTTTGGGGTGGCAGGGAGATCTCCAGGACCCCTCCTTGAATGTTTAAAAGTAGGCCACCACCCCTGAAACAGAGCAACTGCTCAGGTTTTCAAGTTGACTCAAAGTGAGACGCGCAGGAGTGGGACTGGAGATCACATTTGGGCTCCGGCAGGCCGCACGGCAGGTGGCTCGGCCGCCCTCCCATGGGATGGGGCTCCTGGCCTTGGGGCCACAGGTGAGGAGGGCACAGGAGAGCAGACATGAGAGGGAACTTGAAAAGGCCAAGAGGGACGAAATAAGGAAGCTGGGATTCAAAAGCCAAGACATGTCCCACTTAGGTTTTAAAATGAGGCCACGGGACAGGCAGAAACGGCCGCCCTCGCTGGCTGCGGTGGGAATGTGTGTGCTGTGGGATTCAGCCCGGCGGGTCCTCCACGAGTGACGCACAGGTCCCATCAGACCCCTGGGCCCCTGGGACTGGCTCACACCCAGCAGAACGGCAAGCAGGTCCTCGAACAAAACCATTCGCAACAGCAAAAAGGTGGAAACAACTCCAAAGTCCAGCAACAGGTGACTGCATGAATGCGGTGGGGTCCAACCGTCCAGTCGGATATCACTCAGTCATTAAAAGGCAAGACACTACGGCAGAGACACAGCCTCAAAACAGTCTAAGAGACACATATTGTGGGATTCCCTGTACCAGCAACATCCAGGAGAGGCGAACCCCCAGAGACAGAGAGCAGGCTGTGGGTGCCGGGGCTGAGGGGGGTGAAATGGGGCGTGATGCTGTTGGGGGTGGGGTTCGGGTGATGGAAAGTTCTAGAACTAGACCGTGGTGGAGATGGCACTATGAGACTGAATTCAGTGCCACACAACGGCATGGTTTAAAGTGGTTAAAACGGTCATATTTGTGTTATCTACGTATACACCACAATTTAAAACTGGTCACACAACATACCAAAGACCACTGAATTGGACGCTTCCGGGAACTGTATGTTATGTGAATTATGTCACAATAAAGCTGTATAAAAAAATTGTGCAAAGCTGTCAAATGTGGTGCTTTTTTTTTTTTTTTTTAATTTATTTGACAGACAGAGATCACAAGCAGGCAGAGAGGCAGGCAGAGAGGCAGGCAGAGAGAGAGGAGGAAGCGGGCTCCCTGCAGAGCAGAGAGCCCGATGTGGGGCTCGATCCCAGGACCCTGGGATCATGACCTGAGCCGAAAGCAGAGGCTTTAACCCACTGAGCCACCCAGGTGCCCCAAATGTGGTGCTTTTAAAAAGAAAAAACAGCTCACGTGTGCCGATACGTCAGCAAGGAAGAGATCTCCGACAACAGCCAGATGAGTAAACTGCTGAGACCTAACACGGCCAACCGGCAACCGGCCACCATCGGGTCATCAACCCGAAACCCCGGACGCCCGGCGGCTCGGAGGGGGCGTCCCAGGGAGCTCAAGACCACACCTACCCTGCTCACGGTGTCCTTGACGGCTGGGACCGGCAGGCGTGGCAGCGACGTCTGGAAGCTGTACAACATGGGTTTTCGGCCCGAAAAGATCTTGACCATACTCTTAAAAAAAAAAAAAAAAGCACGTTTGAAAACAAGAGACCATGTTAAAGACGTAGAGCCAGTTCTCGACCTGCTGGCCCTTTCCTGATTATCTGTGCTTCGCATCTCCATCTCCAATCCGTTTTCCACCCCATACCTCACAGGTCTTTGCCAATAACCAGGTGACCCCACCCAAAAACCACCCCAAGTCTGGCGGAGGCTTTGAGATGCCCCGCCAGGGTGGGCCCCCGGAGGTTGCCGGCTGACTGCGCTCCCACACGCGGGCCAAGATCCCCCTGGCACCTCTGCAAGGCTCTGGGTTTGAGGACCGGCTCCAAGCCCTGGCCAGGGGGCAGCATGGGGGCCGAGCTGGGAGGCTGGACCTCAAGCCAACCCCAGGAGCAGCAGCCGTGTGGCCCCTCCCAGCTAGGGGAACAGCACACATTTGCCTACTCTCCGCTCTTGCTTTCACCCCGAAGGATGGAGACTTGGTGCTAACCACGGGTCATCTCTTGCTGACCAGACCTCCAAGAAATTTCTTGGGCTCGCAGGGGGCGACGGGGAATCAGCCAGGCATACGCCCTCCGGGGGAACGTGTTTAGCACCCTCCATAGAGGGTGGGCGCCCCCGCAGACTCCTCTGGGGGCTGATTCTGCTTCTCTGGAAATCAGCCGTCTTACACCCGGGCGAGCGCGGGGAGTCTGCCTGGGGTCGAGCGAAGCCCACCGGTGCCGGTGGGCCCCAGGCGTGGCGGTGCCTCTCACGAGCAGCCCCCAGGAGTGGTGGTCAGCTCGGAGGAGGAGCAGTCACGGGGGGACAGTGGGACAAGCCTCCACGCATGCAGCAACCAAGGGACCCTGAGGCTGCGGCAGAGGAGAGCCCGCAGAACGGCGAGGGACACCATGGAACCCCCGCCTTGGAGCAGTCAGAAAAGCTGCAGGGCGGGCGGGCGCCACCCTCCTTTGATGCAGAACCGGGACAGCAAAACCAGCAGGCTCCAATATACCGCGTTCAAAACTCCCCAGCGCCGTGGGAGGAAAACACTCCTCAGCCTACAGTCACGGTGACTCAAGCCCCTGCAGCTCTCAGGTCAACCAAACCCATGTGGAAGGGCAGAAAGGTCCCCAAGGATCCCCCTTTCAAAGTAAAAGCCACCCACATAAGAGCGGGTGCTAAGTGAGACGACCCAGGCCTGGAAGGGCGAATACGGTGGCGAGGGGGGTGGCAGCTGTAGGGGACACGGGGCTGCCCCGGCGCACTTAAGCCTCCACTAAGACGGCACATCTTACCTACGAGTTCTCACCGCAAAGGAAAGGCAGGGTGGGCCACGAGGAAGCTCTGAGCGGGGCGGGGAGCTAAGTGTGCAGCGCCAATAACGGCCGTGGTTCCACACGTGCGTACTGCCCTCCAGGCCCAACCAGCCGTGCACGCCGCTACCAGCTGGGCAGCCTGGCGTGCACCAGGCGTACCCCAAAAAAGTGCTCAGAAACCATCCACAGTGGCTGGGTGCCACGATCACAGCGGGGGTCCCTTACCATCCAGATCTTGGTGGCCCGGCTCATCTTGCCGTGCTGGGCGAACATCCAGCCGTGGTAGGACAGCAGCACCTTGAGGGAGTAGCGCATGGTGACGATGAGGGCCACCCACAGGCCCGTGCCGAAGAGGAGGCCGCTGACCACGTTCTTCGTCTGGCTGGACATGCAACTGCTGGGGAGAGGACACGAGCCGAGCACACGTTAGCAGGGACACCACATGCCGCCAGCCGGAGCAGCCTTCCCTCCACACGAGGGGGACCGTGGGCCCCGAGTCCAAGACAGGATGCCACATCCCCTGAGCGCCAACCCGGCTCTTAAAGGCTCAGGCATTGCTCTCCCGTCCTCGGGACAAACCAAGTCTCCTGTGTCCCCGGGGGGAAATGCGCAACTTCCTCCAGGGTCTGGGGACAGGGACGGGGACAGGGGACGTGTGAGGTAGTGGGCTGTCCACGGTGAAACCCACGGCCCGGGTACACCGGCACATCGCTTTAGCTGGGTGCCCACCGCAACTCTGGGCCGTTCCCTTCTTGCCCTTCTCCTTCCTCCAGCATTCCTTTGGATATCGCCAGGACTCACGGACGCTCGGGTCACTCGGGGAAACTGGTGCGGCTGCTTCTACTAAAAGAGCCTGGTTTGGATCCAGACAGGAAAGAAACTGATGCTACAACATGACCATTTATCTTTTTAAAAGATTTTATTGGTTTATTGAGAGAGAGCGTGAGCAGGGGTCAGGGGAGAGGGAGAGAGAGAATCTCAAGCAGACCCCCTGCTCAACACGGAGCCCCACTTGGGGCTCGATCCCAGGACCCTGAGATCACGACCTGAGCTGAAATCAAGAGTCGGACACCAACCGTAAAACGGTCGTGTAAGTAATAAACTTCAAGGGAGACAATTCCTCACTTGCTAAGGAAAGAGACACCCTGTATGGGAAAGATGGGACCGTACAAAACCTCTGTGGTCTTGTTTTTCGTTCCAGTTGTTTTGGAAACCACAAGCTAGTTATAAAATAAAAGGGATCTAAACACCAAATACTGGCAAGGACACAGAAAATAGGGAACCTTCGGGCACTGTTAGGGCAGCTGCCGTGGAGAACAGGATAGAGCTTCCTCAAAAAAACTAAAAACAGAACTGCCCTATGATCCAGCAACTCTACTTCTGAGTATTTATCGGAAATATCAGTCTCTCTCTCTTTTTTTTAAGATTTATTTATTTATTTATTTGACAGACAGAGATCACAAGTAGGCAGAGAGGCAGGCAGGAGTGGGGAGAAGCAGGCTCCCTGCTGAGCAGAGAGCCCGCCGTGGGGCTCGATCCCAGGACCCGAGATCATGACCCGAGCCGAAGGCAGAGGCTTTAACCCACTGAGCCACCCAGGCGCCCCAGGAAATCAGTCTCTTGAAAACACACCCGCATCCCCAAGTCCATCTGGCAACGTCCACAACAGCCGAGACATGAAAACCACCTACGTGCCCACTGACAGGCGCATGGACAAAAGGGCATTACGCCAAGCGAAGTAAGTCCAACAGAGAAAGACGGATCCCGTAGGATGTCACTTATATGTCGAATCTGAAACAGAAATCTAAATTCCTAGATCCAGAGAGCGGGGGATGGGCAAAACGGGGGAGGGTGGTCCAAAGGCACAAACTCCCAGGCCCACCCGGCTGGCTCCGTTAGGAGGGTGCGTGACACTTGATCTCGGGGCTGTGAGTTCGAGCCCCATGGTGGGTGTGGAGATTACTGAAAACATAAAATCTTGAGAAAAAAAAATAAACTTCCCATTATAAGACCAAAAAAAAAAAAAAAGGTTTAGGGATCATGGTAACTATAGTAAGCAATACCCTAGTGTGTATTTAAAACTTCTAGGAGAGGAGATCCTAAAAGTTCTCATCGCAAGAAAAATAAATCTGTACCTACATGTGGTGACGTCACTTAATTACTTGTGGTAATCAGTGTGAGCTCCGTACATCTACCAGATCATTACGTTATACGCTTAAAACTAATATAACGTGGTATGTCCATTATGGCTTGTTTTGTTTTTTTTTATAAATTTTTTTATTTTTTATAAACATATAAAATATTTTTATCCCCAGGGCAATTATGGCTTGTTTTTAAAAATTATTTTGGCGTGCTTCAAATTATGAAAACGACCAACAGACGTAACCTAGAGATACCTCCCACATTTAAAAACCACCAAGTTTATACCTTCCAATAGTTAAGTAACACTGAAACAAATGGTCTTCAAAGTAAACTACTTTTGCTCCAAAACTTACTTGTCAAATCTCATGTTGTGTCTTTTTTCTGTAATAGACACATGGGCGCGTCAATGAGCAGCATTAGCAAAAAAAAAAAAAAAGCTTTCTTTCAAAGAACATGCTCCTTCCGAGGCTGCAGGGCCTGGGCGGACACAGGGCAGACCCAGCCAAGAACGTCTGCATTTGTGCCAAGAGCCACCTGGGACGGTCGGAAGGTGCTCTCCGGAGAGACGGTTCCAGAATGACCCTCGAGCCTGGGAAGGTGCTGACCCCTAACCTGGTCTTTCTAAATTTGGGCCAGGCATGGCCCAGTTCACCGCAGTTGGTTTAGAGGGACAAAGAAACAAATCGTATAAAGACCCAGATTATAAAGGGCTTTAAATAGCCAATACTTCTAAGCATAATCCAGTGCTAAGAGCCCACAGTGGAGAGTAAATTAAAACTGCGTTAGACGCATCAGAGTCTGAAAAGCAGAAACGCCACGACCCAACGCACGGCGGCCCAGCTGTCTGCGGGGGTCACAAGGACAGGAGGAGCAAGGTTTCCCCGGAGTGTCAGCGGGTACCGGGGTCCCTGCCTCGGCCTCCCCGGCCTCCAGGCAGGATGGGGAATCTGGCAGGGGTCCAGCCCAGACACGCTTCCCCTGCAATGATGGGATTTTTATTCGAGGCCTTGCAGACGCTTATAAAGGCACAAGCCAGTGCTCTCGAGGCAGCATGGAGGCCACAAGCGACTCAGCCGGACGGGAAATACTCAGGAGCGCAGGGGTTCCCACTGGGACCCACTGGTTCTCAGCCACTCTGACAGGGAGCTAAGGGGCCGAAGTCCCCCCAGAGCAGGCAGTTCTCAGGGCCACAGATGCCAGAGCAAAGAGCTGACCACGTCCAGGACCAGCTCCTCGAGGAGAAATTCCTTTTGAGGACTCCCCAGCCAGGCTAAGCGCACTGACCACAACCTTGGGCCCTGACACGACGTCCCAGAGCAACCCAGGACCAAGGCCATCTTCGGAGATAGGCCCAGGAGGGACCCCAAACTCCTTGAAGGCCTTATACACAGAAGAAAGCCTACAAGAGAACAGCCAAGCTTCAAGTGAAATCAGCACAGTAATGGTCCTTATATTTGAAAAGACATAAAAATACCAGCTACAAAAATCACTAACTTCCTAGACAATTGGAGATTTGAAAAGAATACTTACGTCGTGTCCAGGGTCCGACTGATTTTTGCAATTATCCCCAGCGAGGGGTCGATCTTGGCATACATGGTTGACATCACACCCACCACCACAATAAGCCAACTGGAGGGGCTCGCTGGGTACACACCAGTGATGATGCCATTCTAGAAAGAGAACATGGACCGTGAGTACTGTCCCACTCACTAAGTCTTCGGGCCCTGGTGATGGGGGCAGTGGGATGGTGGCAGTGGGTGGGAGGCCTTTGTAGCTCATGGTGGCTAACTGAACACTGTAGAAAGTCTTCCCCACAGCCTCCAGCCCCTTCTCTTCCTCTACTTCTGAGCCAAATCCCTCCCTGAAGCAGATACCCTGAGAGTGACCCCAGGACATTTGAATCACCCGAGGCATGAGTTTAACATTGATTCCTGAGCTCCACCCAGACTAATTCATGACACCTTTGAGTTACGGATGTCACTAAGCCAACCATGAAGTCCTCTCCCCAGTCTGCTACACTTGGGATGCCCCAAGACCCTCAGCCCCAAAACCACCCCTCCTGCCACTCCTGAATCAAGAGGCTTCTCAATCCCCAAGTATTTTCAGGAGACCTTTCTCCACATTAAGAATTTGCTGTATGGGGGTGTTTGGATGCCTCAATGAGTTAAGCCTCTGCCTTCAGCTCAAGTCATGTCTCAGGGTCCTGGGATTGAGCCCCGCATCGGGCTCTCTGCTCAGCGGGGAGCCTGCTTCCCCCTCTCTCTCTGCCTACTTGTGATCTCTCTCTGTCAAGTAAAAAAATAAAATCTTAAAAAAAAAAAAAGAATTTGCTCTACGATCCCTGAGCCAAACCCCCCTACTTCCCAACCCTAAAAACCACAAAGAAGTGGCAGGAGCAGAAGGCAGATATGAAACAAAATTCTGGAACCCAGGTGAGCCTTGTGGCTCCTTATTCTCTTCATTTCTGTGTTTTAAAACTTCTAATTAAAAAAAAGTCCTTTCTTAAAAAAGATTTTCATTTATTTGAAAGAGAGAGAATGAGAGAGAGCATGAGAGGGGGGAGGGTCAGAGGCAGAAGCAGACTCCCTGCTGAGCGGGGAACCCAATGAGGGACTCGATCCCAGGACTCCAGGACCATGATCTGAGCCAAAGGCAGTCGCTTAATCGACTGAGCCACCCAGGCGCTCCCAAAAAATATATCTTACTAAAGCCATTTAACAAGCGATCGATTTGACCAAGACAATGGATTTAAAAGCTCTCAAAGCTTATCTGAATTCTTTTAGGAGCTATGTGAACCCTCACATGTCATTCTCCTGGATTTCCTATTGTCTAGAAGTATAAGAAAGACATTTTCTAAAAAGTAGGGGTTCGGGGCACCTGGGTGGTTCAGTGGGTTAAAGCCTCTGCCTTCGTTCGGCTCAGGTCATGATCTCAGGGTCCTGGGATCGAGCCCCATATCGGGCTCTCTGCTCGGCAGGGAGCCTGCCTCCTCCTCTCTCTCTGCCTGCCTCTCTGCCTACTTGTGATCTCTGTCAAATAAATAAATAAAATCTTAAAAAAAAAAAGTAGGGGTTCTCCTGGTGTTCTCTGATAGACACATACACGCACTACGTTACGTTACGTTAAAGTGGACACAGGAAGGGCCCAGATAAAAGGTCTCCCGCTCACCCTAGCCTCCCCCTGCAGCCCCTCTAAGCTGCGAGCCACGCGGTGCTCTGTAACCACGTGGTCAGGCGTGGCTGTGAACGGTTTATCTTCTCTCTTCCAGCTTACCGGTCTTGTCCCCTCAGCCCACCAACGTTATTTTTTTTTCTTTCTAAAGGAAAGTTGCTAAGACTGTAGATTTTTTTTAAAATTTTTCAAAAATATTTTATTTATTTATTTGACAGACACAGATCACAAGTAGGCAGACAGAGAGGCAGGCAGAGAGAGAGAGGAGGAAGCAGGCTCCCCACTGAGCAGAGAGCCCGATGCGGGACTCGATCCCAGGACCCTGGGATCATGACCTGAGCCGAAGGCAGAGGCTTAACCCACTGAGCCACCCAGGCGCCCCACAATGACAACATCTTTAAACAAGCATTTCCACTGGCTTACAGGGACTGACACCACAGCTCTGCACCCAAGTCTCCCTTTTCTGGGATCTGAGGATAAAAAGGATTTGCTCTGGGCAAGGTCAGGTGGCAATGCGGGCTTCCTCCTGTAGGTGGCGACTCCTCCACCGCGGGGGCCACCGTGGGGGCCGCTGGCTCTGCCCGGGGCCGGCCCCCTTCTCTGACTCACTGCTCCCACCTATTCTGGCTCCTCCTCGTAGCCACGAGGAAACTGGAGAACAAATGCAGTTCCCGGTTTTCCTCATTCCCCGGGCAGATAACGCTGAACTCTCTCCCCGCCTGAATTCCTTCTAAACGCGCCTCTTCCTCCTCCTGCGATTTTCGATTTTCGAGACTCGTGCTTGATTAAAAACCATGAACACCTTTCCAGTCTTTCAGGGAAACAGAACTGAGAACAGGGGAAGTTGCCTCTGCTTGGATGGACGCCCGGATTTCACCATCCGGCTGTTATCGGCGAGGCACCTATTAGATAAGGTCACCGCCTTCCCCTGGCTGGGAGACAGGCCTCTTTCTAGAAGGCCTCAAGAGTTCTGGACTCAGAGACACGGTTCTAGTCCTTCCTCCGCTTCTCTGAGCAGGTCACCCGCCCTCTCTGTGCCCCCACTCACCCCCAGAGTGTGCGACGCCCCGGCCCACCTTACAGCACTTCTTCCAGAACTCAGGCAGCGGGTGGGTAAGCGGAAGCGTGTCCTAAGTGACGTGGGAGTATCGAGGGCGCCACGGGCTCTCCGAAACACACCCGCCGCGCCAGCGCCTGCCCCTGTGAGCCCCGCACAGACTGAGACAAGGGCTGGCCCACCTTGAACCTGATGAACTTCTTCTTCCAGGAGTGCAGTCCGGACAGATAGATCTGCTTCAGGGCTTCATGGCTCAGCCGCAGGTCGATCCCATCCGGCGTGACCGTGAACTGGAAGGCAACGGCTTGGTGGGCTTCTGCCATCTTCGACAACGTCCTGGGAGCAGGAGGAGAGGGGGAGAGTGTGACGGGGCTGGCACATCACCGGACATTAGAAAACCCCTCACCGGTACATGGGGTTCGCTCCGCATGAAGCCTTTCCCAGCCATTTCCCAAACTCAATGTTCCATTCACAGACCCAGTTCCGGCACGACGGGCCACCCCCTCCCCTCCTGTCCAGCACTGCACGGCCCACTGTCGCCTCTGCTGGGAGGCCCAGGGTGGCCAGCAGAGTCCAGGAGTGGAACCCCCCACCACCATAGGGCTCCAGGCCCCAGGCCCACGCAAACCCCTATCCCCACCCCAGCCATCCCCCGGAACCACCCCTCCAGGCCAGCAGCCCCGGCCACACCCAGCCGACGCTGGAAGCCGGTGGCCATTTCACCGCCTGCCAAACTCATCTCCACCCACCAGCCGCCTGGAAGCTGGCACAGAAGAAACCCAGAGGGTCCACAGATGGCCCTGAACCCCTTATCTCCAGGCAGGAGCACTGGACTCTGGGGAGTCTCTGGAAACCATCTCCGGGCCACAAGACTCCACGGAAAGGAGATGCACGGAATCTTCAGGAATAGGGCTTCTACGAGGGCATCTACGGACGGAGCCAAGTCCCCTTCCTCCTGCTCGGAGCCTGTGACTGACTTGGATCAACAACCCAAGGGGTGGTACCTTAGCTAGGGGGGCATTTACCCCTGCAGGCAGGCCCACTTGGGCTACCCGTCCCTCCCCAGTGACTAGAAACGTGTTTCCTTTCAACAGCTTCAGAGCCGGGTCTAGCCCAGCTCCCCTCCTCCTGGCTCTCGTCTTCTTCCCTGGGGACTCCTGAGCACTTCATGGCCTCCCTCCCACGAAGCCGGCCCCTCTGCCATCTTCTGGAGCCGTGGGACTGAGCCATCTCTTCCTAAACTGTCCCCGAGCGCCCCGCCATCAAAAGGAAGTGAACAGAGTGGAGGGAACCTTCCAAGAACCATAACAAAAATCCACAATCGTGTGTGTGCTTTCTTATCACCAACTATGTCTCCCGTTCTCACCTGCTGGCGCCTGCTGAGCGCGGGTGGAGGACCCACCAACATCGGCGGGTGCCGCGCTTTCAGACATGCCCAGTAAAAAAGCCAAACCAGCTTTGCTTCGGCTGATTGGAACAAACGCCCCATCACAGGCCCCGAGGGCACACAGCCTGCATTCATTTGCTCCTTCCACAAGCGTGTGTCGAGGGCCTCCCACGTGCCACCATTGCCATGTCGGCAGGAGAGTCGTCCTGCCCCCAACAGCTCAGATAGGGAGGCCGAAAGAAGAGGGGGTGTCGGACGGGACCTCCCGGGTGACACGAAGCCCAGGGATCCGCCACAGGGCAAGCCTTTCCGGCCCAGAGGTAGATCAGGACTCTAGTAGAGGTCAAGGGCAGGTCAAGGGCAGACAGCCGTGTGGGAAGGAAGGCTCAGAGGCAGCCAGGGGAGGCAGCTGGGTTTTACACCAAGGGTAAAGGAAAAATGTCCAAGGGCTTTAAGTTACTGTTTCTGCTCTCATGAAGACCACTCTGGGGGCGCCCGGGGGGCTCTGTCGGTGAAGCGTCCCGCTCTTGGTTTCAGGGTTGTGAGATCAGGCTCCATGCTGGGCTCCGTGCTCAGCGGGGAGGCTGCTTGGATTCTCTCTCCCTTTCCCTCTGCCCCTCCTGCCCGTGCTCGCTCACTCTCTCTCTCTTTCTCTCTCTCAAATAGATAAATCTCTAAAAAGAGAACAGCTCTCTGGCCACAGCATGACTGGTGGCAGGGCAGGGAAGCAAGACAGTAAGAAGCAGAGGCTGCCAGTTCTCCAGGAGACGGTGGCCCAGAGTGGCATGAGTGGGGACGGGGAGGACGACCCACCCCAGACAGGCTTCAGCGGCACCCTGGGGCTTCTGGCTCGAACCATCCACTCGGGGGAGCCCCTCCCCGACACAGGAGAGTTGCTGTGTGGGGAGGACAGGTGGGGCGTGGGAGGGGAGAAGTGGTGTGTGGACCTACCACATCTGACGTCATTGGGGGCGGAGGGAGGGCTGGGGTGGGCAGCCCTGGGCAGTGTCCCCACACAAACCTATGAATACGCTCTGATCATTACGAAGGAAAGGAGCAAGTCAGCCAAACCACAATCCCCTGGGAATAACCTCCGCTTAACAGGACCCGCAGTGTGTCCCCGGTGACCCAGGTGTTACTCAGCAGACACGGGGCCCGCGGCTGTAGCCTGGCCAACGTCGCAGAAATGGATCCCAAGCAAATGCCTCCTGCAGATAATTCAGGGTGTGGAAGAGGGCGTTCCAATAGCTCTGAATGCTTTTCTCGAAAAGCTACCCAAGTGGCTCGAGGATCCTGCCGGAGCCTCAAGGTCAACCCTGGACCCCTCTCCACGTGCCGCGGCAGGTGGGCATCACAGAGATGATTCTGCCGAGCGGGAAGCAGAGCAAAGTTACAGACTGGCCACCCTTTCGGTGACCTGTAAGATCTTTCAAGGGCTTTATATGGACATGAGGGATTAATAACGGCAGCAGACAGAACCTAAACATAGCGTCTGCAGCGATTCGATCCGAAGGTACGGGTCTGGTGCTCGCTCTCGGATCTACGCTCTGCAGGGGACCGCAGGCAAGGTGGGGGATGTGTAGTCTCCCTTCTGGAAGTCAGTGGCCTTGTCAGAACCCCGACTTTACTAAGGATTTGCTCGTTTGGATTGGTTCACAGTAAAAACCAAAGATGAGAGTCCTAAATGGAAAATCTTCCTCTAGTTCTGCAGTAGGCAAGCCGCTGCCCTGCGCCGGCCTCCCGCTTCGAGCCATCGCAGTAATTACTGAATGGGCCGACAAAGGTTTGAAAAACTCCCCCTGCAAATCTAGCAAAGGGAATATCCCGCCCCCTTTCCCAGCATCCACAGCCCACGTTTAAGAACATTAACGGTTGCAGGAGCACCTGGATGACTCAGCCGGTTAAGCATCTGACTCTTGATCTCAGCTGAGGTCTTGATCTCAGGGCCACGCATTCACGCCCCACGCCAGGCTCCGTGCTGGGCATGGAGCCTACTTTAAAAAAAAAAAAAAAGAAAGAAATCTATGCTTATGACGCCCCCTCCTGTAGCCGTGGGAGAAATGCAAATCAAAACCAAAGCCCAATGCCACCACCCGCCCACCAGGGCGGCCAGAACCCATGAGACCAAGGGTAACAGGTGCTGGCGAGGCCGCGGAGAACCCGGAACCCCCACGCGCCATGGGCGGGGATGCGCGACGGGCTGGCCACGCTGGAGACCGGTCTGGCGCTTTCTCAAAAGGTTCTGTTAGCACTTGGCCCCGCACTTCCACTCCCGGCTGCCCACGTGTCCACTCAAAACCCCGCACGCGGAGGACCATGAGATGCCATGACGCACGATGGCCAAAACTCAGAGACAGCCCAAACGTCCTTCCCCTGACGAGCAGCCGATGAAACGTATCCGTCCCCCCGACGGAGCAACAAGCGCTCTTTGACTGTAAGTAGGGAACAAAGCGCTGTCACAGGTGACCGGAGCCTCAAGACCCTCCTGGTACGGACAGGCCACCTGCTGCACGCGGCATGTCTGGAACAGGGGGGCGGGGGCCCGTGGGGGGACGGGCACCGCGGGGGGCAGATGGCTGAGAGGAGGGATGGCTTCTTTCTGGGGTGATGAAAATGTTCGAAAGAAACCCGACCACGGTGCCGGGTGCCCATCTGGGAACAGACTCACAGCCACGCACGCGTGCGCTCCGGATGGCCGTTGGACAGCCCGGTAAGTCGCATCGCCGTAAAAGCTGCAGAAAGCCGCCTCCTGAAACTGAAGCATTGTCTATTCAACATTAACGCACCTAAACCTTCTCTCCTCAAATATGTAACGCAGGTGGGCGGGGCCGCCGGTGTCCCACTCAGTGAGGACTCACTCCTCCCAGCCACCGGCAGCTCCCGGCATCCGAGGAAGACCGTTAAATATTTTTAGGGGGCATAGGATATGGCAGTTATTTGTTAAAAGACTGGCACATAAAGGGGAGGCTGGGTGGCTCAGTCGGTTGGGTGTCTGCCTTTGGCTCAGGTCATGACCCCAGGGTCCTGGGATCGAGCCCCGTGTTGGGCTCCCTGCTCAGCGGGGAGCCTGCTTCTCCCTCTCCCCACCCCCTGCTCGTGCTCTTTCTCACTCACTCGCTCTGTCTCTCTCAAATAAGTAAATAAAGTCTTTAATAAAATAAAAGAGCCACTATCTTTTAGCCATGCACGCTGAAATACGTATCAACACAATTTCATCCTTCATCGCGTGCAGGGTCTGCTTCCAAAGCCCTGGGCATGGAAGGTCAGAGGGACGGACTGGCCACGCGTGGGAACTGGTGAAGTCGGGCAGTGGCCATATGGGGCAGGGGGGTCTGTTATGCTGGTCTCTTTTCTTCTGTAGGTTTGTGATCCTCTCGTAATCATTTCTTTTTTAAGATTTTTATTTATTCATTTGACAGAGATCACAAGTAGGCAGAGAGGCAGGCAGAGAGAGAGGGAAGCAGACTCCCTGCCGAGCAGAGAGCCCGATGCGGGGCTCGATCCCAGGACCTGAGATCATGACCTGAGCCGAAGGCAGCGGCTTAACCCGCTGAGCCACCCAGGCGCCCCCCTCGTAATCATTTCTTAAAATACATTGAACAAAACTACAACAGCTGGCTGCTGTAGCTCGGTGCTCCAACACTCGGAGACGCACTTCCAAAGCTTCCAGACCCTTCCAGGGCTTGGCAGTGGCCGCCTTTCTGGGCACATCTCCCCCCAGTGAGCCCCACGAGCCACAAGCCAGCCCCCGCAGAGCAAGGGGAGGCCCCAGGGCCTGCGCCCGGAGACCAAGTGAAATCAGGAGAGGGGTCCGTTTCCAGGGCCGCTGCCTGCCCACTAGGCTGCCCTTGCATTCCTCGGCGCCCACAACACAGGAGCATCTACCCGGCCCACCCAACGACACCCAGAAAAGCAACAACAAAGCCTCTCTGTCGGGTCGCAGCACCCCTGACTGACTGCACCCTGGCAGGACCAGGGGCCTCAGCCCCGGATGCGGGGCACGCCCTCACCTTTCACCCAGGTGGGTGTGGGTGAAGCCTGTCACCTGGGCCACCTCCCCCACATCTGAGTCTCCCCAAAAGGCCAGCCAGAGGAACTGATGAAGACACAGTGACCGTCGCTGCCCACAGGCTGACCTCCCAGAGGCTGGGGGAGGAGAGAAGCCACCTGCCCCGGGGGGAGGGAGGGAAGCCATTCATTCATGCCAGACAACCAGGGATGGGAGGACCTCAAAAGAGCCCCAGGGAACCTTACTGTACTACAGAGCAGGGCTGTTTTCTGTCCTTCAAGTTCTAAATCCTAAGACGGTCGCGCACACAGCTAAGGACAGAACAGCAGCTGTGGACCGGCCACGCGGGCTGGACGCTGCCTGGTCTCCAGCTCTCTGCTCCCGGGTGGAGTCCCTGGCCAGGGCTGGCTGTCCCATCATTCTGTCAGCACCCTGAGGAGGAAGAGGAAGGGCCCCGGGCCAGCTGGCAGGCCCGGCCTGCGTCTGGATGCAGGCCACTTACACGGGTCGGCCTCTTCTCTGTAACCCTTCAACCTTCCAGGACACAGCGAAGGCCACGCACAGCAGCACCCTGGCGGGGGGGGGGCTGGCGAGCAGGCAGCACCCCCTCCCTGCCTCCTGGGGCTGTCAGGGGGCTCTCTCACGTCCCACCTGCGGGGCACAGCTGAACCGTTAGTCTCCGGGCGCTGACCTCCCTCACTGTCCTCTTCCTCCTGGATAAGGTGACCCGGCACGTACAGTCTCATAGTTTCTCAGCTCCGGCCACTCACCCCACGCCGGGATTCTCAGGACTCTGAGCAGGGGGTCACCAGCTCCTCTTCCAGCCCCTCCGCACCCCAGAAGTCAGCCCCCCCCAGAGGCCCTGCTGGGGCTTTAACTTCCACCAGCACTCACGGCTCCACTGACACCAAAGCGAATGGAACGCGGGCGAATCCCCTGGTGCTTCACACACCCCCTGCGGCTTCTCCTGCTGTGACACCACCACCAGCTGCCAGGCCCAGACACACACAGGCTGGAATGGCCTCTCCCCCGTGCAGAACCCGGTCATCTGGAAAGGTACACTGTCTCCGCACCACATTATCCCTGCCGAGCACCCAGGTACCTGGGCGGACAGAAGCCGCTTCTCCGGGGACCAAGTCTACATGGCATGCCCGCTGGGAGCCACCTGCACCCCGAGTTCTCAGACGGCTGAAGAGAACGTGGGTAAGAGAAGCAGAGAAGACAAGGGGGAGGCAGAGGTGGCAAAGAAAACATTTGCAAGGGGAGCTTAACCCCCCTTTCGGTCACTCATTTCTTCCCTTGAATCATCACCGGGGAGCAGCTATCGATGGATCAGAGGCTTTCGGACAAGAAATCTGAGTGAGAGGGAACAGACAGCCGGCAGAAGCACGATCCGGGAGCGCAGGCTGGCTGCTGGGCCACGGGGAAAGCCACCGCTTACTCTGCACCTGCTAGACCCGCTCAGGGGTAAACTGCAAGTGGCCGGTTGAGGCAGCAACCGCCAGCAGCCGGGACGCGGGGAAGAAGACAGAAAGCCCCCTCTGTCTGCCTGGTCTGGCAGGCTGTGGACCTGCTGATTTTCCGGGGCCCTGCAGACATCCCCTCGGGCCGCGTCAGGTGCTGCTGCCCACCTGGAGTCCCAGCCGATGGGAGCTTGCACGGACCTCCTTGCCAGCAACAGCCCTGGGCGCCCCACCCCCAGGCTGAGCACAGCCACCTGTGATCTTGCGACTCTAGGAGTCACGAAGGCCACTACAGGGGAGAGGTTCCCCAAGGTCTGCCCCAGAAGGTTTAAGCACCTTACCCTAATCCGCTCTCGGGATAGACACCAAGATCCAGCGCAAGGCGCTCTGGTTCAGAGCAATGACCTATTTATCACAAGCTTCATGAATTCACACGGCTGGTCTGTTGCGGCTGGTCCTACGGCTTCCCAAGCCCATTCCCCCGGAACCCCCCTTGGGCCAGCCCTACACCCCACCCCTCCCCCGCCCTGACCATGACCAAGTGGCCTGCCAACTCCAACCCAGAGCAGGGATGCCTTCCGCTCTTTTTCCATCCCCAAGCCCCTGCTTCACACCTAGCTTCAAACTCCCCTCCCGTTGGAGCCCATGTGCCCGGAGAACGGATTTCCACCAGCTGCATCGGGTGATTCTCCCGACCCTGGCTGGCAGGTGACTTTCAACCCATCCTTCATTTAATCTCCCAACGGAAGTGGGGGGGCGTCTCCAGGACACCTTCTCCCACCCTGAACCCAGTGAGGAGCACGGACAGTGGGTCTCCAACACCAAATGCCGTGTGAACCATCTGGAAGGGGTGACGTTACACCACCTTGTTCCATTTCAGTAAGATGAATTTTGAGAACTCTGACCAATGGCACTCACTGAATCTCTGGCCAATAAATTGGTCTGTTTTCCAGAGGAGCCTGCTTTGTCCTTCCATCCTCCCCCTCAGTCAACTCTTTTTCACCATAACTCTTTGCCGACAAGGTCAGCGGCCCGCCAGTCGTAACACCAGCCATCCCTGAGCCGGGTCCCCTGCCTCTCCAGGAGAAGACTGGCCCGGCGCCACCCCCACCGCGCGGATCCTGTGACAGGCAGCGGGCTAAGGAATGAGGTAAAAGGTCGGCATGATGCAAAGTGCTTAGCCAGCTCCTAGAACAGGCCCCGGGAAAATTCAGATGTGGAAATCACCCCCGTAACAAACAAACAATAAAACCCGTATGTGACACCCAACCGAAATATGTAATTATGGGCCGAAATATGTAATTATGGGCCGTCCCAGGTCTTTCAACCCAGCCTTAAAACCAGCAGATAAGGAGAGAGGAACGTAGGTCGGAGGTCGGCAGACGGACTGATAACCCCGTCCAGGTGTGTTCTGGGCTTTCAACAACGAAGGTGAAAAAATATTCCTCCTACCGAACTGTTTGACAGGCTGGACGAGGTGACAGGCGTCTCACCCACGTGACCCACGCCACTCCCGCTAGAAGCCGGGGAACGCGCACTCGTTTACCAAGGAGCGGACCAGTGTGAGGGTGTGAAGACACCTGCCCCGGGTCACAGCCCGCAAGCCGCCGAGCTGGGGATCGGACCCGCCTCCAGCTCCAAACCCCACGTGCTCAACCCGCCGAGTTCAATGGTAGGGACTCCGATAAAAATTCCACGCAAGAGTCTGAAAGCTACACAGCAACAAAATTAGGTCACTCTCTTGTAACCGACACGATGTGATTGCAGTCAGCAATAAAACTACAGCAATAAAAACACGACGGTGCCAACACTCAAACTACTCACAGGCACCAGCCTCGCCACGAGAACTGCACAATTTACACGCACACGGGAGCGGGCCCCGCCTGCTACCAGAATCCAGGGAAGAGCGGCCCATCTCCTCTAGCAGATGGCAGCTGCCGCGTTGGGACTCCTCTGAGGATAGGTTCCCCACAGGAAGCAACGGCTCAGCACAGCATCGACACCAGGCAGGAGCAGAGCCTGGATCCCTCAACCAGGGAGGAAGCTGGGGCTGGAGGACACAGAGGCCACCGCCCCCGGAAAAACTCTCGGGAGGAGACACCTCGGGCAGAGCCTGCAGCCTGGTCCTTCCTGGAGGACAGAGCCGTTGTCATGGACGCCCTATTCTTCCGCGGTCCAGCAACCAGGGCCTGGGAGGATTCTGCTCAGCTGCACAAAGCTGCTTCTGGCTCCAGGATGGCTAACGTTCCTGCCAAGTAGGGCTCCTGCAGTGGCACCCAGGCCAACCTCAGTGTTGTTCCCCATAGCACTTCAAGGGAAATACCTGGAAGGTTCTAGAAGCTTATCGCAGAGCCCAGGGGTCTCCCCAGACCTGCACGTGGAGCAGGGCTCATGACTTTGCTCAGGTTCCTTCTTGCTCCTTCGATATTCAGCATTCCTACTATTATGTTCACAGGGTGAGAAGTTAGGTACAGGCACAAATTAGCACTAACGGAAAGATACACAAAAATGCGGGCACATACACGCCCTGAGCCATGTCCACACGGGATTCTCCGTTACTGTGCTCTTGTGTTTTCTCGGTAAGTGCTATACAGATTCACGTCATTTCCCTAACCTGATGGAGGCATCTTAGAACCAAAAATGTGAGACTCAAAACTCACTTGATGTCTCTGGGAAGGTTTCATGTGGACAGGAATGATCATTAAGGAAATGCTGTCTCTCTATATATATTTTTTAAGATTTTGCTTATTTGGGAGAGAACACAAGCAGGGGGAGTGGGAGAGGGAGAAGCAGGCTTCCCGCTGAGCAGGGAGCCTGATGCCGGGGCTTGATCCCAGGACTCTGGGATCATGACCTGAGCTAAAGGCAGACGCTTAACAACTGAGCCACCAGGTGCCTATGAAATGCTGTCTCTTGAATTTGTGACAGAGCATTCAATATTTGCATTAATTAACTAGGCATTACCGTTCATGTATTG
The DNA here is from genome assembly GCA_004024625.1 of Mellivora capensis. Lineage (NCBI taxonomy): Eukaryota > Metazoa > Chordata > Mammalia > Carnivora > Mustelidae > Mellivora > Mellivora capensis. The sequence goes on from PISX010012646.1 coordinate 44,606, forward strand.
CGGTGAACTCTATCATAATACACCATTCACGTTTATGCGGCAAATATGCTGAGTCAAGGCAGGTTATAGAGGGAATTTTGATTCATTATACTCTGTTTTACAGCTCCAGGTAAAACGCAGCTTCTGCCCACTGAGCTATTATAAAAATACAGCAAGTTCAAATTTTTTCTTTTTTTAAAAATTTACTTGACAGACAGAGATCACAAGTAGGCAGAGAGGCAGGCAGAGGGAGAGGGGGAAGCAGGCTCCCCGCTGAGCAGAGAGCCCAATGCGGGGCTCAATCCCAGGACCCTGGGATCATGACCTGAGCCGAAGGCAGAGGCCTTAACCCACTGAGCCACCCAGGCACCCCCAGCAAGTTCAAATTTACACGTGCTGTTGCCCCACTCCAGTAAGTCAGGGCTGATCAGATAAATAGTGAGAAACAGGAGCTGAGCAAGAACAAAACATTCAGGAAATGTCACTGGAGGTCACATTTTTTAAAAACATTTTATTTATTTGAGAGAGCGAGAAAACACAGACGGTGGCGGGGGGTGGGGTGCAGAGGAAAAGGAAAAGCAGACTCCCCACGGAGCCCCGGCATGGCTCGATCCTAGGACTCTGAGATCAGGACCCGAGACCAAGGTAGATGCTCAACCAACCGAGCCACCCAGAAGCCCCGCCAAGGGTACATTTTTATAAAGAACATACAGGACGTCTGGGCAGGCCCAATTACCGGCACTGTGCGTTCAGATATTTTTCTCCAGGTGCATACCCAGAAACACCTGCCTCCAGCCACACCGGCGGCCGTTGTCCCAGGAGAGACCCCTGAACCGCAACTCACACCAGGACATCGTTCCCACAAATGTTCCTAAAACCAGGGGCAGGGTGGATGTCCCATGTGTGCCCTTCACCTCTGCACCCAGAAGTGCAGCTGAACTTGTCAAGCCCCAGGTCCAGTCCAGGGACTGCTGGGCTCAGTCAGGTCCATAAAACCTGCCTGGGGCTATGGTATTATTTGCTAGAACCCACGCCCAATTTGCACGCTTGAAGCCTCTCTTACCGGATCTCCCCTCCTGTGAGACAGAACGACAGGGGTTAGAGGCACCACTGGACAGATGAGGAACTGAAAACCGAGAAACACACATGGCTGATTCAGTGTCACATCCAGCCGGCTCGAGGGCGCGGCGGGGGCGGGGGGGGGGGGGGGGGGGGGGGGGGGGGGGGGGGGGCTTGGCCTGCACCGGGGTCTGGGAGGAAGCCTGTTAGAGGGATGGAGCACAAGCTTGGGAGAATGCAGATCTGGATTCGAATTCTAGCTCTGCCACTTACTCAGGCCTGTGTGTGTATGAGAGAGAGAGAGAGACCTTGAGCAAATATCATCACCTTATCGTAAGACTGTTTCCTGGCACATAAACCATGCAGAATGTCCACCCCTCACAAAGGGATGGGCCCAACACCACGTGAGGCCTTTAAGGCAGGAACACACTGTACCTTCCCATCGGCAGTGCCATGCTCCAGGAACATGGGTTTCCGTGGGGATCTGCCTCCTCCTTTCCACCAGACACCCCCCGCCCCGCACCCTGCTCACTCTCCTGGCTCCCCCCACGCCCTGCCGGATCTGATACCTCCCAGAGCATCTAACTTTGGCATTCGGCTTGTAGCAGTGCTCCTGGTTCATCTCTATGATACCTTACTGCACTTCCCATGATGCAACAGGGCGCTTTTGAGAAAGCAAAAAGAAACCAAAACTCTTCGTGTTAAATCTTTTTAAGGGCCGGCAGAGGAGCTGACATTTAGAAAAATTAGAGACAGATGCATTATCTCATAAATGAGAAAGGCTCACAAAAAGTAGAGTTTGGGTTCTAGCCTAAGACAATTTCTTAAAGGCAATTCTGTGTTTGCTTTTAATATAAGCATGTGTTGCTTTTTAGTGGGGCAGTGGGAGCAGGTGGGAGGAACTTCTATATTAAAGGAATTAACCCCTAGCTTGACTCCTCAGAAACTCAACATCCCCGGTCCTCATGGGACCGATTTCCCACCAGGGCATCCTAATGGAACAGAGGTGTGTGAGCTGGAGATCAAGAACCCTGAACCCCAGAGGAAGCCAGTATACTGGTGTGGGGAGGGGGTCACTGGTCCCTCGATGTGGGAAGTAGCGAGCTTTCAGGCCTCCGCCAAGAAGTCCCCAGCCATGGTAACACCACAGAGCAAGGGCCCCGAGTAGAAGAACCCAAAGGCTTCCTCCGCTCCTTGCTTCCCTTGCAACAGACTCCCCAGGCCCAAAGGACCCACCACTGAAGCAATCCATCCGAGAAAGGGTCTCACACCTTCTCCCGTTAGACAAAATCTGAATACCCACTTTGGCTCACAGGAATGAGGACAAAGGTGAGTTTAAGAGCCACATGGGAAGCAAAGATAGCAGGTGGGACTTAGGGACAGTCAGAAAGAATCGAGGGTGACACTCGGGTTCCTGGGACAGGTGGGTGGACCCCCGCCCTGGGAATATGGAGTCCTCTTTTTTTTACCTAAGTAACCTGGTGTCGGACAACTACTGGATAATCCCTCCCAGGGAGAGCAGCGGGCACCCTACGTCCCAGCCCCCCATATGCAAACGCCATGAGAGCCTGGCCTATTGCAGCAGCAACATTTCTTTCAATTATTAACTTCCAAAAACATTCCTCAGCAGAAAAACAACCCAGACAACATTAAAGTAAAGGTGGACATTCCGGAGAACTGAGGGTCGGAGTCACTTTCACGCGAAACGGCCAGTTGGCTTCCGCCCAGGGTCTGCTGGGAACCCAAGGTCCTCCCAGTATTTGCACGGGGTAAAAGGTGAAGTTCACAAGAGGCAACAGAACGTCAGAAATCAACGAACAGAACATACTCTCACCTGCATTAATTAACAGACTTTAAAAAAACAAAGAAAGAAACAACCCGCCCTGTACAGCCTAGAGTCCTCCTACAGGCATCAAAAGGGCTGTCGGGGCGGTGGGGTAGTTTCGGGGGCGGGGGCGGGGCGGGAGGTCAACCCTGAGCCTCGTCCCCACATGCACCGCCGTCACTTCGGACCTGTGCTTGTGTTACTTCTCTTTAAAACAGCAAAGTCTCCAGCAGAAGCCCAGGAGTGGCTCAGGCCATCCGGAAAAGAGGGGTCTCGCTAAAGGAGAAGACGGAGACTGAAACACAGCCTGACCAGGCCGATTTTCTTTGAACCTTTGAAAGCACCAGTCCCTCCGGAAGCGAAGTCAGGCTTCCACCAGCAGCCCAGCTCGGGCCTGGAGCCCCAACCACGCAGAATGACGAACGCTTTTCCCCAACAAAGGAAAGACTGCCCGGGACCAAAGTGCAGAAGCAGCCCCCGGCCGCAGCGCGCGCGCGTTTCCGCCTCCCACCGCGCCACCGCCCTCGGGGCTCGGGCTGCGTCTTTAACTGCTCGCCTGGAACGCGTCCTCGAGGGCACCGCCAGCGGCTGCGGCGGGCGCGCCCCGCCCCGCCCCCACCGCGGGCGTCACGTGACGGCTGCGAAAAGTAGGGGAAAGGTTACCGCGAGCCCCGCCCCCGGCCTGGCGCGTCCCAGGCGCTCAGATCCTGTTCCACCCGCCCGGCTCGGAGAGACCTTCCGGAGCGAGCTGGCGCGCATCCCCGGCGCTGCCAACCTCCTCCCCCGGCGACACGCAGCGCCTCTCCGTGGGACGGCCGAGCCCCGCGTGGCCAACCCTGGGGACAGGGAAGGGGTGAGCGCGCCCGATGCCGTCCCACGGAGGCACCGCGCCCCCGCGCGCCCAAAGCGTGTCCGGAAGGGATTCGCAGGGAAGCCCCAGGAAACATTAACAGTGTTTCTATGAATGGGCACGAGGGGCCGGGGTTGCATAAGCGCGGCCCCTCCCCGCGGGGCTCCCCGGAGGCCCAGGCTTGACCGCCGGGTTACCACGAGTCCAGGGTCGGGCCAAGGGCGGCAGTAGCCGGGACGCCAGGTTTATTCCCTTGGCCTCGGGGTTGGGCCACTTGTTTTCAGTACAAACCCGAAAGGTTATTTCGGCCTGTGCGCGACGCCAGTGCTGCCACTCTGATCCAAAGTGTGTGCACGCCCAAAGACGGCCCTTCTCTGGGTTTCCAACAGATGGAGTTCAGCGCGCAAGGTCAGGTCCAACCGTGCCTCACCGGAAGGAAACCGGTTTCTGGGCGAAGAGAGGCCCCGAGGCGCGCGGAGGCACAACCCCCCGAGCCCCGCGTCTGAGGGCTGCGTCCGGCTCGGAGGAGACACGATGGCCCCACGTGACTTACCACCGGGCACGGCCTCGCCTCACGCTCTGCACTACCGTCCTCCTCCGTACGCCAGGCTTCCCGGGAGTCACCTTCAGGGCTCCGGGAAGGGGGTGTGATGCTCGCCGGCACAAAAAGACCGGGGAGCTCGGCCATGTTTTAGTCCCTTGGTTGGAGGTTCGCAAGAGAAGAAACACGCCTGAGTATCTGGAATGACCAGAAACCGGACGCCGGTGCCCGAAGGTGGTGTAACACAATACCCACCTCAAAAGGTTAACCGGATTTTCATTTTGTCCGGTAACTTACAAAGTTACCAGTTTCCCACAACAATCTGCCCTTAAAATACTTTTCCAACACAGGGAGCGCGAGAGGCACGAGAGCCTGGTGCTGAGCCGGGGGTGCCGAGGCTGTTCCGTAGGGACCCGGCCGATGCCTCGGGGTCCGGAGCTCGGCGCGGAAGGAGTAAGGCCGCCCCCCACCTGCGTTCCCGCGGCGAGAACGCACGCAACCACCAATTTACATCACAAAGACGCTGACCCACGGCCTTTCCCAGCAAAACGAAAGGAAGCGGCCCGGCCGTAGGCTCGCCGAGGGAGCGGAGGAGGCCAGGGGCTGCGTCCGTCGGCGCCGGGGAGCCCGGGCCGCTCCGCCGCCCCGACCGCGCCGTCCGGGCTCGCGGGCCGAGAGGGAGCCCAGGCCTGGTCACGTGACGCCCCTCCCCCAGCCCCGCAGGCGGCTTGGGGGCCCGGCGCGACCTTGGGCGGACTGTCCGCGCACACCTGCCCCGCACCCAGCGCCGCACCAGCGGACGGGAGTGGGCGGGGGGGGGGGGGCGCTCGCAAGCGGGGACCCCGGCCGCGCGCCCCTACCTCGTTCCCGGCGGGCTCTCGGACCGCGCCGGGAGCCCCGCATCGAGGGCGTGTCCGGACGGCTGCAATGCGGGGGCAGCCCCGGGGAAGTGGGTGGACGGCGCACCGGGGAGTCCTGAGGTTCGAGAGTCCCTCTAGCTCCCGCTTGGGGCCAGTCCGCGACCCCAGCACGGCCCCCCAGGCCCCATCCACCCCCAGAGGGGGAAGGGATGCGGAGGGATCGAAAGGGTGTTGGTGGCGCCCCGCCAGGTCTGGAAGGCCGAGCATCCCCCCTGCAGCCTCAGCGACCCTCGGACGGACCCCCAGACACAATCCATTCCTAAGAGAGGGGTGGGATGAGAGGAAAAGGGAGCCGGCGTCCCTAGTGGCCCCAGGCCGAAGGCATCCTGCCAAACCAGAGACCCAAGCATCCCTCCAGCTCCTGCACTGTAGCGGCGGGCCGGCCGACCGACCCTTGGACGTACCCCAGACCCAATCCACTCCTGGGAAGTGGGAGTCCCGAACTTGGTGCATCCTGCCAAGTCCGGAGGGCTGAGCATCCCTCCCGCTGCCGCAGCAGACCCGCACGGGAGGCCCGCGAGAGCAGATCGGCTCCCGGGCGGACCCCACCCCCGACCCAATCCACGGCGGAAGGTGGGGAGTTCCTGCCGCGCTCCCATTTGGGGGCTCCTGACGAACCCAGCCGTCCGGGGGTGGGGGGTATGCTGCGGGTTCCCTCTCCGCGCCGCGGCCCGCGGCCCGCGGCCCCCGCTCCCGCCTGGGTCCGGGCCCTGGCAGTCCCCGGCCGCCCCACCCGGGAGCCCGCCGCAGCCCGCAGGCCCGCGCCCGCTCGCCCGCCCTCCCCGCGCGCGCAGCCCGGGCCCAGCCTTACCAAGTCAGCGAGCGGAGGCGCGGCGCGGGCGGCGGAGGCTGCAGCGGACTGAGAGCGCGGCGAGCGAGAGCCGGGGGCTGGAGGGCCGCGGGCGAGGCCGAGTGCACCCGACGCCGGTCGCCGCCGATTGGCTGGAGCGTGCGGGGCCGCGGTGCGGGCGGGGCTGAGACTCCCGGCGCTGGGCGGGCGGGGGCGGGACCCTGACGGGGCGGGGCCTCGGCGGCTCCTAGGGGAGCCTGTCAGGTGAGGAAACTGAGGCTGCCGAGGAGCCAGCCACCTCCGCCGCCTGCCAGTACGGGGCCCCGGGCGAGATTCCTCACCCTGGAGACTCTGTTTTCTCATCTGAAAAATGGGCCAACTCATGCGGGCCAAGCCCATAAAAGCGCTCAGCACGGTGCCTGGATCAGGCTAGCCCTTTACAGCCATTGCCGCTTGTAATCCTCAAAGCACCCCCTGTAAATAGCTGATCCCAGCCCGCGCTCGCGCACGACCACCCAGCTAAGAAAATGGATCCGACGTTGGGGCCCTCTGGCTCCAGAGCCCACACCCCAAATCGGACCCGATCCCCGGAGTGACAGCTGAGGCGATCCCGAGGCTGCGTGGCCGGCAGAGCCAACACGCTACTGCCAATTCCGGGGACGGTTCTGGGCCTCCTCCTTATTTAACTGGGAGAAAAATACCTCCCTCCAGGGCTTTGATAAGATTTGGTAGATTAATTATTCAGGCGCCTGGAGCATTCTACCTGCCGGGGAAAGACATGCCTGAAGGTGGGGACAGAATGATGGAGAGACCCTTGTATGCGACACTGAACTCAAGAGAGGGCCAGGAGTGGACACTGCTCACTGGCAGATCCCAGGAGTCTAGGCAGGGGACACCCGCCGCATGGCGCTCAGGGAAGACCTGGCAGTGTTTCCCCTTCAACCTCAAGCCCGCCCCTTCCCTCTATTCATCTGAAATGTTCCCAGGCTCTAGCTGGTGGTCCTACTAGACCACCTAGGTCCTGCATACAGCAGGTGCTCCTGCTAGGTCCTGCTAGACCACCTAAGTAGGTCCTGCATACAGCAGGTGCTCCATAAATGCAGTTTTAGGAACAGAGACCCAGCTCTCCTAAAGGTCAATGACTCCTTCTGGCTATTAAAAACCCATGCTTGGGACGCCTGGGTGGCTCAGTTGGTTAAGCGGCTGCCTTCGGCTCAGGTCATGATCCCAGCGTCCTGGGATCAAGTCCCACATCGGGCTCCTTGCTTGCTTGGCAGGGAGCCTGCTTCTCCCTCTGCCTCTGCCTGCCACTCTGTCTGCCTGTGCTCTCTCTCTCTCTCTCCCTCTCTCTGACAAATAAATAAATTAAAAAAACAAAGACAAAAAACCCATGCTTGCCTCCATCTTTCCATCTGCATTATTTGGTGGTTACCACTGAAAGGTTTAGAAGAGAAAATGAAAGTTCTTTCTTGTTCCCGCCCCCCTCACTGCCACGGCCACGGTTAACTATTGGTGCACGCTTTCCAGGCTGTTTTAAACGAAGTCTCAGGATAGGTGCTGTTTGTTAACACTCTTGTTTTCACTTGGCTTATGTCGTGCACAGAGTTCCCTGTGGAGACGGAGATGATTTCCTGGAGATGATTTCCTCTTTCGCAGGGTTTTGCCGGCCCCATGGACGCTTAGACCCCCTTTTCACCACTGCAGGTACAAGTAAAGCGGCACTGCCTCTGAGCTCTGCTTTCTCTCTGAGGTCCCTGGAGGCGAAGGAACCAAGTCAGAGAGCTCCTGCGACATTTGGGCGACATACTGGTGTCCCTTGCTAAGCCACCCTCAGAAAAGCTTACCAACTAACATCTACTCCCACCCAGGCGTGGGAATGCCAGCGTCTCCGGGAGCTCTTCAGCGCTGTCCGTCACTATCAGTTCTTTCCATCTCTGCCCATCTTCGAGGAGAGGGCGGGAGATAACGCTCCTTATTTTAATTTGCATTTCTTTGAAGTTAGAAATTGGAGATTTCCTGCCACGGCGGGCTCAGGTCTGTTCCCCACCCCCCACCCCCAGAGGTCCCAGGCTGCATCGCCCTCCCCTCCTCTCCAGATTTCACCGCCCAAGAAAGCAGGTGGACTGGGCCAGGGCCCACCTACTCAGAGCGCGGCAGCCCGGCACCTGCGTCCTCCGCTCCACGATCATAACACGTAGGCCTTCCTGGCTTGTGCCTTGGACTCTCACCCTCACCTCAAATGCCCTTCCCTCCTTTCCCTGGAACCCCGGCCATCAGCCTGCAGGTCCCGGCCCAAGGTCACTTTCTTCCTTATTGGAGTCTCGACGTGCTCCGCTCTGGGATTAGTCCCGCGCCCTGTAGTTTCCCAGGGCTCTGCGGCCTTGGCTGTGCAACCCCTCCCCCCCCACCCCACCCCCTCACCGCGCACTGCCTCGGTGCCACCTGCAGGTCAGGTGAGGCAGGGGCAAGGGCAGGACCGCGGTACTGGGGGCCACCGGGTCGCCGGATCCCCTGGCGAGCCCACGCCCGCCGGGCAGCCGCGAGCATTTCCAGCCCGAGCCTGGAGGCTTCATTCGCCGGCCGGGGCTCTGCTCCCCGCGCCTGCAGCTCTCCAGGGCGGCTTAGCAGCGGCTATTAATAAAAACCCCAGGAACTAGGCCTCTGGGGAGCTCCAGGCCTGTCGGATCCTGTGTTCCCTTTGGGCCAAAAATATCCCAGGGTTGGCCTCAGAAACTGGAGTAATCTTTCTCAAGCTCCGTTTTTGTTTGTTTGTTTGTTTCAATTCTTCCCCAGTTTGAATGGAACATAGTGTAGCAGCTGCCTAGCCTGGCGATAGGGAAACCTTTTTTTTTTTTTTAAATGCACCTATTGTCGGGACTCCTGGGGGGCTCAGCCAGTTCAATGTCTGCCTTCAGCTCAGGTCATGATACCCCTATCGGTCATGGAGCCCCACATAGGGCTCCCTGCTCAGCAGGGAGCCCACTTCTCCCTCTGCCTCTGCCTCTCCCTGCTTGTGTGCTCTCTCTCACTCACTCTCTCTCAAATAAATAAATAAAATCTAAAATAAATAAATAAATAAATGCACCTACTGTCTTCATTATCATTAAGAAATCTCCTGCTTTTTTTTTTTTAACTCTATAAATATCCTTTTATGGAAAAAAGCAAGCATATAAAACTTAATGAGATCAGTATCATGAAGTCTTGGATACTTGAACAAAACAGGTTCAACAATTACCAAGTGAGGATCAAACTTGTTTGTTTCTACCCCGGCCACTGCCTCTGGATTTCTTTAAAGCAAATCCAGAAATCCTACTGTTCTCTCCTTGTGATTTTTTTTTAAGATTTTTTATTTATTTATTTGACAGAGATCACAAGTAGTCAGAGAGGTAGGCAGAGAGAGAGGGGGAAACAGGCTCCCTGCTGAGCAGAGAGCCCGATACGGGGCTCAATCCCAGGACCCTGAGATCATGACCTGAGCCTAAGGCAGAGGCCTAACCCACCGAGCCACCCAGGCGCCCCTGTCCTCGCATTCTTGAGTAAAGATGTCTAAAAGTTAAAGGTTTCTTTTAAAAAAACATAACCCCCCCCCACACAAAATATACCCTCAATGCATTGTCCAACCTAAAATAGCAGAACAATTCCAATACAGAACTTGTAAGGCCCTCTTGGGCTGCCAAGAGCACAGCTGAGTCCCACTCTCTTGCCAGCCCCTGTCACTTGCTGGCAGCTTCCAGCAGATTCTGATTTCAAAGCATGTAAGACCTTCTGGAACTCAGCTTTCGCTTCCCATAGGAAACAATTTTGTAATCTCAGAATTCTGTGCTTCTCGCTCCTCTCCAGAGCTTTGAACCCCTCTGAACTTGAACCTTGAGCTGCTGTAGGTAGGGAGGCAAATAGCAGCGGTCCCGTGTCCGGTGGCGGCAATATTTGCTCAGCCAGCATCACTGGGGTTTGATGAGAACAGAATGAGGTCACGCAGATGCAAACAAACTGGGCCAAGGTAGCTCAACCGTGCGCCAGCGATAGGAACTCCTAGCAACAGCCAAAGGGTATTCTTAATTCAATAGGCTTGCCCTATGACCCAGTAATCCTGTCCCTGAGTATCCCCTGGGAAGAAATGAGAGCATTATATCTGTGTAAAGACCCTGGTACAGGAATGTTTGCAGAAGATTCGCTCGAAGGGACAAAAATCCAGAAACAACCCAAATGGCCATCAACATTGAACGGATAAATACTTTGCGGTTTCTCCATAGAGCGGGATAATAAGCGGCAAGAAAAAAGAGAAAGCCGCTAACAGCACAAGGGGACCGATCCTACAGATCCCAAGTTGTGGGAAACCAAGCCAAACGCACACACGACATTTATGTGCTGTATGATTTCTATAACAAGGGATCCTCCTAACTGCCGTGATGGGTCCTGACTGAGAAACACAGGAAGGAGCTCACAGGGGGCCTCAGTGGGGTAATGGGAAATGTCAAGGCTCCGTATGCCTAAGCACGTGATCCTCCCTGCTATCTGTGTGTTAGGCCTCAATTCTAAAAACTAAAAATCTCGGGGCACCTGGATGACTCAGTGGGTTAAAGCCTCTGTCTTCGGCTCCGGTCATGGTCTCAGGGTCCTGGGATCGAGCCCCGCATCGGGCTCTCTGCTCAGCGGGGAGCCTGCTTCCCCCTCCCTCTCTGCCTGCCTCTCTGCCTACTTGTGATCTCTCTCTCTGTCAAATAAATAAATAAAATCTTTAAAAAAAAATTTAAAATCTCGGGGTGCCTGGGTGGCTCAGTTGGTTAAGCATCTGCCTTTGGCTCAGGTCATGATCCTGGGGTCCTGAGATCGAGTCCCATGTGGGGCTCCCTTCTCGGTGGGGAGCCTCTTTTCCCTCCCCCTCTGGCCTTTCCCACCCCTGCTCGTGCTCTCTCTCTCCCTCTCACTCTCTCTTCCTCAAATAAATAAATAAAATCTTTTTAAAAAATTAAAAACTAAAAAAGCTTTTAAGGTAGATGGGGCACTGACCCTTGGTGGCAAGAGTGAAGCTATCGGGAGGTCATGAAATGAAGAGGACTGATGAAGTTGAATCACCTGGGGAGACGGCAGAGGAGAGTGGAGGAGAGGCTGGCTGCCAGCCTCTTGCTGGTGCAGGGGAGCAGTGGGGAGAGCACCAGGGACAGCATCCAGAGCCTAGGAAGTGGCAAAGCTGTGGGCAGGAGTGGCAAAGGAGACCTGCACACCCCAGTCCCTTGCCTCCTTCCCCACTCTTCCTCCTGGTCCGGCTGCCTATGCCTCCCCTCCAAGGCCAGGACTCCACCCTGATCCCTCTGCACCTGGAAGGAGCCAGTGCCCTGATGGGCCAGTTGGGGGCACAAGGAAGGCCAGCCAAAGCTTGCCTTCCTGAGGAGTCATCACAGTAAAGAGCGGGGGTCCGGGAGTTGCCACACCTGGCCACCAGCCTGGGTCTGGGCGTCAATTCCCTCACCTACACAAGGACATGGCACTCAGGCCCTAACGCACACCCTTCTCACTACTGCTTGGAGCAGTAATTCTAGTGGCTTAGGGGTGTGAAGTCCAGAGCCCGACGGCCTGGGTTCAAACCCTGAGTCCACTGCTCGCCCGGCTGAGTGATCTTAAACTCTCTGTGTCTTCATCTGTAAAATGGGTAGAGTATTGACTACTCTCCTTGGAGAGTCTTAGCGAAAATGACATGAGTAACTCATGGGAAAGGGCTTAAGCGTCCCCAGGACTTGGTAGGTGCCATGAACTCGTTAGTCATGAGTATTAGTTTCCCTCCGTGGAGCCTTTGTTTATAAACAGTAAAATGTGATCAATGAATAACTCATTTCCTGGTTTATTAATCAGAAATGCAGATACAATTGCCAGCCAGAGCTTTCTATCAGCCTGAGGTCCGGCCACGCTTTCAACAGATGTTTATTCCAAAGTCCAGATTGCCAACACCTGACGCGTTGCCAACCATGGGGGGAAAAAAAATTGGGCCTTTTGAGCCACACAGTTTCATTTGAAATAAATGAAACCTCTTTAAGGTTCAAATAAATGAAACCTCTCCAAATAAGTGGAACCTCCTGAGGCCATTTTATAAAGGCCAGAATAGTTCAAGGGCCACCATTGTGACTTCAGCTCCCAGTTATCTCCGAGGTCCCCGCGAGCCCAGCCTGCCTGGAGAGTGTGCGCTGGTGGGGCTGGGATCTGAGCTTCTGGGTGTGACCAGAGCAGTGTGCTGGGCACAGAGCAGGTGACAGCTCAGAAGACACTCCTGGGAGTCGGCAGCTCGACTCATCCCCAGCTGGAGCCGGGCCAGCCTGGACACTGAGACCTCAAGGGTGCCGAAGCAAATTCCCTTCCCCAGCATCTTGCATCAATAGCTTCTGTGCTCTGCGGGGAGGGTTCCTAATGAACATCTGCCCACAGCTGCTACCCTTTCCCCAGAAAAATGCACGCACACAGGCAGTGGGAAATAACTTGTCTTCGACCTTCCCAAGCCCATTGACAAACACCCAGCTCAGACGGGTGAAGAAAAATCATCTGAAACTCAGAAATAAAGCAAAAGGATACTTGACGGTTCCTTCACGGGCTCGTTATCTAACTGGGGTAGCATATCTTGACTGGGCCCCAGACTCTAAGAAGTTACATGTTAACCAGTGGACTGTTGTCCAACAGAAATGCAAAGAATTTCTGTTCGTAGGGGAAAGAAAAGTATTCCCCCAAATTATGGTTTCATTGCCCTATAGGATGTTAAGCGGGTTGGGACCTATTTAGGAAAAACTCGGATTTGTGTCCGCCTTCCTCTGTAGGGGAAATGCAATTCTTCCTGCTGTGTGTCCCTTCCCCGTGCATCTCCTTTACTCCCCAGCAGTGTCCTTGCTTCTGACACTTCCAGTCATCAAACCGCCACCGCCCAGAGGGCATCAGATCCCTCTGGTTAAGGGCTCGGTCCCACAAGATGCACCCCTGTCCCCACCCCTTCAGATGGCAGGTGACACATCACTTGTGTTCTGACCAACCCACTATGGAGCTTCCAAAGACCTCTCCTTGGGCCCGATGAATTTGCTGGAGTGGCTCTCAGAGCTCAGGGGAAACACTTAGCTTTACTGATGTCTTAGAGGGTATGACAAAGATGTTGATGAGCTTACTGAGGGCAAGACATCGAGACAGCTGCTGGGGGGTGGGGTGGGGGAACCCTTTTTGCCCATAGCATCCTTCTGCAGCAGCGCAACCCTAGGGGAGACCTTCCTGGGGAAGAGTTGGGGGCACCCACACCCATGAGCCTCCCCGGCCCAGCAGAGGCCACCTGGTAAATCGCAGAACCGTGTGTACAAGACCCACACTTTGTACAGTGCCTTTCCACTCACACGTGTTGTTATCCTCCTGATTCCGATGTATTCTGTATTTTCTTTTCCCCTAAAAATGCCCTAGGGTGACTGGAACTTTCAGGACCTGAGGAAAAGCACGGGCTCTACCCAGCCTGGTGCCACCTTTCTTTAGTTCTCATCCCAAGCAGGAAATAACTTCAAGATTCTGGGTTCAGGTCAGAGCACGCATTTCTGCATCCTGCGCTCCACAGACCAAAATGGGCTCCAAGTACTGCCCTGGCTTCTGCCCCCGGCTAGTCCCTTCTTGTCCCTAGCAGGCCCTCCTTGTTTAGAAAAGGAGGGTCAAATAACTCATCAGTGGAGACTTCTCCAGGGGGTGGGAGAACTTTTAAACATCTATTGAGCACCTGCTGTATGCCAGGCAACAAGCTAACAAGAGCGTGCCGCAGAATGGGAGATTCTCAGAGGCCCCTTCCGCCCCGCCCCATCTCCTCTAGAGCCACCTCCTCTTCTAGCACAAGTCCTCCCGAAGCTCACCAGTAACCCCAGTGACCCACAAGTCTCCTGGGCCAGCAGAGGCCGCTTGGCAAACCACATTTGCCTCTTTCCCTAGATCCCATCCTGTTGGAACCCTGTGCTGCATTTCACATTTGCCTCATCTTCCCCTCCCGGGGGCCTTCTCCTCTTGTAACCTGTGAGTCACCCTGGCCCCAGGTTCTCCTTCTCCCCTGGGACCTGTTCTCAGACGCCTTCCCTGGCTCACTTCTATCTGCCCTTCCCAAACCAGATGTGGCTCCAAGCTTCTTGCTTTGGCCCTACCTCACCTTGATCAGCCTTGTTCCACTGGCAGCTCCCACACGGCCACGCGAGCACCCCCATTCTGATCCTCCCAAATCCTTACCAGCGGGGCCCTCCCCAGGGACAATGATGGACTCACTTGCTTCCTGGGAGTGAGTGGCCCACCAGGAGGAGAAGGCTGGCTTCAAGTGCCAGTGGGGCAGAACCACAGAGAAAAGTGTGTGTGTGTGTGTGTGTGTGTGTGTGTTATATTTTCTATGTCACAGAAAGCAGCAGATAGTCATCCAGGGGAAAATTAGAACTTTGACGGATTTTCTTATACTTATTTTAGTCCAGTATGTATTTTTTAATTACATATGAGGAAGTCATTCTAATTCCTTTAGCAAATAGGGCTCTCAAAAGGTCTGAATCTAGGGGTGACTGGATGGCTCAGTCACTTAAGTGGCCAACTCTTGGTTTTGGCTCCGGTGATGATCTCAGTGTCCTGGGATCAAGCCCTACATCAGGCTCTGTGCTGGACATGGAGTCTGCTTAAGATTCTCTCTTTCCCTCTCCCTCTGCCTCTCACTCTCCCTCCCCCACTTGGGCATGTGTTCTCTTTCCCTTAAAAAAAAATCTGAATCCAGCCCTAGTCCTACCCACATTCATTCATTTGTTCATTTATTCATTAATTGGACAAATGTGTTCTGAGCACCTCCAAAGTGCCAGGATGGTTCCAGGTACTGGAACCCAACAGTGCTGGAGCCTCAGACCAAGCCCTGTCCTCAGAAGCCCACATTCAGGTAGGAAAGGCAGGCAGGCAGCAACTACTCTTTCATGTGAAAAGAAAGGGCAAAGGAGGAAAAAGAAAATGGGGAGTGGAACTGAGGTGCATGGCCTAACACGAGGTAGGTGAGGCTAGCTTATATTTTCAATAGACCATGAGTTCCTAAGGGTGGAAACCCTTGTAACCTCACCTTCCCCATCATAGTATCTCAGAAATGTTAGCCGAAAGATTAATTGATGGGTGAGTGGATGGCTGGGTGGATGGATGGATCAATGGATGAGTGGATGGATAGATGGATGGATGGATGGATGGATGGATGGATGGATAGATGGGTAGATAGATGGACAGGTGAGTGGATGAGTGGATGGATGGATGGATGGATGGATGGATAGATAGATGGACAGGTGAGTGGATGAGTGGATGGATGGATGGATGGATGGATGGATAGATAGATGGACAGGTGAGTGGAT
>PISX010012647.1:0-59885 GCA_004024625.1 Mellivora capensis
TGGTTACAAAAACAAGGAATGTATTTAGGTATTCCACAGTGAGATGGATCCTATGATCTATCCTAAGGAGAATATAAGCCTCTAAAGTGATCTTCTGAAACAAATTGATCCTACTAATCAATTCTAGATGATCTAACCAGGTTAGGAAGATGAGGATTCCTTTGAGATATCCAGACCTGGGCATGGTCCAAGATCAGTTATTCTTTTTCTCCCTTATCTGAAGTGTGGATCAGATTGAATGTTTATGGAGGAGGATCTTTGCATAAATTTTCAACTAGTTTCAAAAATACAGGACTTTACACATCATTCTATGCTTTGCCTCTGGGTAGTGGCAATGTTTTCCTCATTGAGCTTAGCTAGTAGGTAATTGTTTTGTCAAGAATGGAGTACTTAAAGCTTTAACAAAGAGTGAGGATAACTGGGCTCTACTCAAGGGAAAGAAGTTTGTCAGTAGGATTTCTTCTCACCAGTCTTTTATAAAATGGAGTAGAGAATACATGGTGACAAACATAGTATTTCCAAAAGAAATACACCACAGAAAGTTCTCTCAGCACTACAGGAGTTGGCATAGATGAGTCTCTATGGGAACAAGTGCAAGTTGACACATTTAGGGGAAAGTAATCTAAATTACTCTCTTAGGGCTATAGCCCTCCACCTGATTCATCATCAGAATTACCCGGAGAATCAAGAAATGGGCAGAAGACAGGAACAGACATTTCTGCAAAGAAGACATCCAGATGGCCAACAGACACATGAAAGAGTGCTCAACATCACTCACCATCAGGGAAATACAAATCAAAACCACAATGAGATACCATCTCGCACCAGTCAGAATGGCTAAAATTAACCAGTCGTGAAACGACAGGTGTTGGCAAGGATGCGGAGAAAGGGGAACTTTCCTACATTGTTGGTGGGAATGCAAGATGGTGCAGCTACTCTGAAAAACAGTATGGAGGTTCCTCAAAAAGTTGAAAATAGAGCTACCCTACCACCCAGCAATCGCACTACTGAGTATTTACCCTAAAGATACAAAGGTAGTGATCTAAAGGGGCACGTGCATCTGAATCTTCATAGCAGCAATGTCCACAAGAGCTACACTAAGGAAAGAGCCTAGATGTCCATCAACAGATGAATGGATAAAGAACATGTAATGTATTATATACAATGGAATACTACGCAGCCATGAAAGAACGAAATCCTTCCATTTGCAATGACGTGGATGGAACTAGAGGGTATTATGTTAAGCGAAATAAGTCAGTCAGAGAAAGACAATTATCATAAGATCTCTCTGATATGAGGAATTTGAGAAGAAGGGCAGGGGTTTGTGGGGGGAAAGGAGGGAAAAATGAAACAAATGAGACCAGAGAGGGAGACAAACCATAAGAGACTCTTAATCTCAGGAAATAAACTGAGGGCTGCTGGGTGGGGGATAGGGATAGGGTGGATGGGTGATGGACATTGGGGAGGGTATTTGCTATGGTGAGTGCTGTGAATTGTGTAAGACTGATGAATCACAGACCTGTACCCCTGAAACAAATAATACATTCTATGTTAATAAAAGAAAAAAAAAGAATCACCTGGAGAGCTTGATACTTCTCCCCAGGACCCATCCCAGAGATTCTCTGACTGAGTTATGTCTGAGTTTGGGCCCAGAACTTTATTCCTAATAAGTTCCTTGGGAATTTTCATGATGGGTCATGTTTGAGAACCATGTTCCAAAGGAAGGCTATGAACTGCTATGGACTATTTCCTGGAGACAGTGAGCTAACACATAATGAGACAGCAAAGACCAACTAACCACTCCTAAAAATGTGTCCAAATCTGGACTACTTTGTGCAGGTCTTTGCATCTCTTGAGAGATCTGGTAGACTTGGAAGTCATCCAATAAGGACCAATTTTAAAAAGCAAGCCTTCAGGATAGTCAGATGATGGGATCACAACATGGCAAAATGAAATCTAAAAAGAAAGTTGACTCTTTTTAATTGCAAACAATGATTCTATAAACAAAGGCTGGAGGTAGGTCATTCTATACCTTATTTTAAATAAATAAGAATCAACACACTACATAAAAAAGAATAATTTTAAACAATTAGTAAATCATGGATAATTACATTTTAATTAAAATAGAATTACACTCATTCAATTCCTAAAAGTTTATATGTGTTCTTTAGTTCACTCATTCTTCATTTATGCTTCTTTTATCTACTCCTTTACCAATTCATACAACACATTAAATAACTATACTCTGTACAAGACCAAGACTTAAGAATCCTCCTTAAAGTTTTAGAGATGAAGGAAAAGAAGTTATTGCCACATTTAATTTTCTTTGATTTTTTCAGTTATGAATGAGGTAATAAAAAATATTTCCATGCCAATTGTCAAGGCAACCAAGATGCAGTGACTAATTTGCTCAAATCACAAATCAGGAAAGTCTAGATTAGAGCTCAGACCTGTCTCCTAAGCTTATACTTTTTTTTTTTTTTTTAAAGGCAAAGAGTGAGTGAAAGAGCCAGTGAGAGAGCATGGGGCAGAGGGGGGTGGAGGGGGAGTAGCAGACTCCCCTGCTGAGCAAGGATCCCAATGTGGGGCTCAATTCCAGGACCCTGGAGTCGTTACCTGAGCCAAAGGCAGACTTAACCAACTGAGCCGCTCAGGTGCCCTTAAACTTATACTCTTAATTGACATATGCCATTGCCTAAAGGAGCATTAGAGATTGACTTTATCTATCCAAGTTTCATGTAGCTCCTGATAATGTGGTCAGATATGGGACACTGACTGAAAGCCAATGACTTCAGCTAGCATGACTGTGTGCCAACAAAAGCCAGCTCTGCCCTCCCACAGGCCCCAGGTGCAGGCCCAGAGTCCTGCTGGTCTGAGCCACGGACTCTTCTGGGAAACCTGTGAACTTTCCCTCCAGTGCTAGGGTAAGGTATGGACAGATACAAAGATTTGGCCTTTCCCAACTACTGATCTTGGCACCCAGACCAAATCCATTTCCAGGATCCATTTAGGGGGGGCCCAAACCTGTGAAATTGTCCCCATATCAAACCAGTTTCCAGTTAGTCATGGATGGTAGCTAGATGATTAAGACTATCAAGTTCACCAAATTCTCAAGGCTAGCTTTGTGTTGGGTGAGGAGAAAACTGGTTCAGGAGAAAACTGGTTCAGCCAGCTGTGCAGTCACTTCTCTTGCGCTTTGCTCTGTCCCTAAGCAGTCCCTAAGAGTGGCCTTAGGGCTCTGGGGAGCTTTCCCAGAGTGTTTTCTCTCTAAATGTTTCTATATGCACTTTCACCCAATTGGAATTCACCTAATGGGGAGGAATCTTTCCTATCTTTATAATCTATGTTTCCCTGGTCACATAAACCTGGAACAGTAGTCCAAAATGGGATCACAGAAGGCCCACCACTCTGAAGTCCCTCCTGAGTCATGGAGAAATTCCATAGAGGCCTCCTGCAAATCATGCTGCATGCAGGGCTCCTGCTTATAATGTGCTCTCTCTTCCTGCAACCTGGATTGGCTGTATGTACCACAGGTTACCACTTTGAGATGATCTCTGCTACTGACTGAAGCTTCTATGGGCCTTGTCTGACCCTGAGCTTGGTTGCCAGGGACCCTAGACTTCCATGACTGCATGGTCACTCTGTATCATCTGGCCATCCTCTATCCTCTTCAGCCACTTTCTATCTCCTTTAGCCATTTGAAGACATGCTCAGACTGTCCAAGTCACCTATGTGTCTCAGCATGGTACCCAGCCACTAGCATCATACATCTTCCACCTATGCTCCCATAGTCACATCACTGCTGGGTGACAGAGGACACAGGTGGATTCCCTCTGCCTTCCTTTCATTAAACTCTCTGACACACAGATCACAGAATGGGCCTTTCTTTCTCTGTCCTCCTCCTCTCTCCATCATATCTTTCTTTTTCTCAATTCCTTGCAAAAGTTCCTAAAGTTAGGGTGAAACTAGAGAACAGATAGAAAAATACACACCCAGTTGAGCTCAAACTTTTCTCTTGTTCTCTATTACATAGTGTTTGGTTTTTAAACAAGTTTGCTTTCCTCAATTCTCCGCTCCACCCTTGGATTGAGTGTATTCCTGGGAGAGCCTTTGTAGCTGCACAAAAATTCACCTCTAGGGTCCCCTACATATTGAGAGAGTCTTTTTTTAAACATTTTATTTTTTTGACAGAGAGGACAGAATGAGAGAGAGTGAGCATGAGAGGGGGAAGTTCAGAGGGAGACGCAGACCCCCTGCTGAGCAGGGACCACCCCCCCCCACCACCACCAATGTGAGACTCGATCCCAGGGTTCCAGGATCATGATCTGTGCCAAAGGCCGTCGCTCAAACAACTGAGGCACCCAGGCACCCTTGAGAGAGTCTTTGTAGCGTGTACCCAACTCTAATTCTACAGCACACCTCCGCATCCCACCACATAAATGGACAGACAAAATGAGTAAGTTCAACATTGGAATCACTATACTTGGCACTTTTTGTTTTTATTCATAGTCCTATACTTCAGTTCAACTTCTTTGTACTGAATAGAAAACATGTGTTCACAGACAAAGGAGGAATAATAAATCAACAAAATATCCCAGTGATTATATTTTTTATCCAGTCATGCCACAGCTGTTTGCTGAGACCCAGCCATCACCCTGTGCTAGGTGCAGAGTGGGTAGGTGAGATGAATCAAGTTTGGTCCCTACCCTCAGAAAATGTGCTCTCTAGTTAAAGCGGGGTTGAGTGAGCGTTGGAAGAAGTCAGAATACAATAGGACTATAACACATGGCAAAAATAGCTGCCTGGCGCACAAAAGAGGCATATGTGGAGTGTGAGCAGTGTGTAGACAGAAAAGATCTCCCTTCTGGCTTGGCAGACCAGGTGGCATTCTAACTGGGTCTTGAGAAATGGGAGGGATTTGAGTGTGTAGAGATGAGAGTAATAATGATTGATGCCCGCAAAGAGAAAGCAGCATAAACAAAAGTACTGAGTTAAGAGAGTTAACTTCCTGTATGCCTAGAATGAGTGAGTTACTGAGTGCTGGAAAGAATGAGTGAGCTACTGACTACATAAGGAAGTGAGTTTAGCACAAATCCAAGACAGAATCCATATGACCCTAAACTGCTATACAAAGCAGAGGCAAAATTCAAGCAGATACAGGTTTCTGGTTCTGGAGACTGAAGTCAGGAAGCAGAGCTATATCTTCTCACATGAAATAGACTCAAAGGGCTCTGGTCATATGATTTTACTCCTTAGCTATAGGAGTTGACCTTTTCTGTGATCAATGATCAAATTCAAGAGAATGTCTATGAGAACTAAAACATCTTTTTGGAAGCAATTACACTTGTGATGGCAATCCATTGGAGAGTTGCCTTGCCTTGCTTGCCTTGTTTTTCAGCGCTACAAACATTTCATCTAGGAGAGACAATATGGGAGAGTGACAGAGCAGGAAACTCATTGGTAAGGTTCTGCATCTGAATGCCGCTCTGGCTCCAGTATGTCCTTGGACAAGGTACTGAGACTTTTGGAGGATCTGGTACCTCATCAAAAGAAGGAGGCTAGTAATCCTTGTCCTGCCTTCCTTCTATGACTGTTATGAGGCTTAAACAAGAGAATGAGTATGAAAGTATTTCGTAGACTGTAAATGCCCTGTTACAAAACAGGAAATAATAGTGTCTATACTGTTAGGAAATGCCTGGAACCTTTTAAAGATGTGTTGTTGCTTCAACATTACTGGAGTAGACCACACCATTTTATTAGCTGGAATGAAAGACTTCACTGCAGTAAAGGAGAAAGATAGATTTTTAGAACACCAGAATTATAGATTATACTTGCCTCTTTTGTAAAGAATAATTTATTACAACATAAACTAAATACAAGGCTCTGAATAAATAATCACTTCCCAGTCATCACATCTGCAAGTGTGTACATGCACACTTCTATGAGCTCATAAGGACGCAGATGGCACAGACATATTTCCATTCTCAGATCATTACTTGTTTAGTGAGAAAAGCCCAGAGTCAGGGTTCCTCTCTATGGATCAGAACTGTGCCTTGGAGTAAACATATGGTGAACCTCTTAAGTGATTTGGGTCAGATGAGTGTCATTTCTCCTCCAAGTTCTGGTCGGATAAGCGTATTGGGTGCAGGTGCTCTGCCCTCAGGTTTGGGGCACTGTCCCACATTCTTTTAACTGAAATATTCAAACTTCTTTTTCTATGAAAACACATACATCAGTATTCCCCAGCTGTCAGTTAGGCAGTCAGGACCCATCAGTGGGCACCTATTTTCAAGAATTTTATCTCCATCTAAAGTCACCTTCCAAGGCACAGAGCAGTCAAGCCCATTTGTCCACACTGTGGACCCCACAGGGCTGGGAGTCTGTCCCCCACAGCCCATCTCCCCACAATAGGCAGTCTGATATTCTATGTGGCAAGTAACAATGAATGGTTCACATAATAGCATAATATTGAGACATGTACATATCAAGCCTGAAAGGGATCTTGCAGGTAATTGAATTCCATCTGATACTTGACTTTTATCTCTAACTGGTCTTTGAATACCACTTGCACCTCCAATGTCTCGGAGCACACACCCTCCATGAGATCACCAGATTCCACTTCCATTTGTGCTGTTGGGACAGGGTCTTTGTGTCAGCCTGAAGTCTTTCCCACCATGCCCTTTACCCACTGATAATGCCACCTGGCACACGTGGGAGGCTTCTCTCCCATGGAAACCCTTCAAGTATTTGAAAACAACTCTTACATTCCTACACAATACCCCTACCAGCCCTGCTTTTCCAAGTTAAGCATTTTCTCACTCCCTCTAAGATATAGTTAATTTCAAGTACAGTCTTCAGAATAAGTCCCTTTTGACAAAGATTATAGATTCAGTCCTCAGTGATTGAATGACTTAGGACCAAGTAAAGAGCAACTCAGAGTCTCAGACGAACACTCGTGGGTTTTTGTTTTGTTTTGTTTTGAACATACCTCTAGCCCAAGCCTGGTAGGATTCCTGGTATTCATTTGAACATTAGGCCCTGGTATGAGCAAAAGGTTCCTCCTTCCACCTGGCAATTAAGAAACTCAGTCTTTGTTTGACTGTGAGATCACCTCAAACACCCTGCCCTGCTGGAGCTTTGTAATTAGGAGATATTTAGAAACCACAGAAGGTTTGCTCTGAAGATCTATGTCTAAGGCCTGGGTCGGCTTGCTTTACTCTGAATCTCAGTTTTCTCACCTGTAAAAGTAGATGATAAGTCCTTCCTTGCCTAAGTCTGGAGAGAATCTTACAATTTGAATGAGCTAATGGAGGTAACAGCACCTGGTAAGGGGCTCTTCAAGGTGTGAATGCACATGCTGCTCTTGTCCATCACCAGGTTGTAGATCTCCAGCTTGTTCTGTCCACAATCCTCCACTCTTGAAAAATGAGTAAACTATGAGTCTTAGAAAAAGACATTCAGAACTACCATATCACTGCTGAGACTAACTTTGTAAAAGAAAACATTTCTTTCTGTAGAGAGGAAGACAATGATTCTACAGCCTATTTAAATGATTCTTCACACCTTATTTTAAAACCAGAAGAAACAAGGTACTTTCATGGCTGATAGAAACCATGTTCCCAGAATTATCTATGGCCACAGAGCCTCCAACTATCCCCAGGAATTCAGCCAGGGAAGGGTATGTTTATATATATGCTACCAGTAAGTAACAAAGCCAGCCTGGGACCCACCCAGGCCTAGAACATTCACTTGGGATTTGATGTTTGTAATGAACATTTTGCTTTTGCTTTAAAATACTATTTGTGGATATTGTCCTAAAACACAGAGTTGTCTGCTGAACCAACAGAAATCTCAGTGTTTTCTATGCTAAATGAATAAAAAAAAAGAAATTGTAATAGTGATAAAAATAAGGGCCATTTTTATTTTCAGAAAATAGACTTAAGCCTCAGACTTAAGAAATGTGTAGATTGTGTAAGGACTTATGTTAATGATAACATATAATGTTGTAGCACAAGACTAACTTTTCTCAAAAATAATAGAGCAGAGGAGTGGAAATACCTGAAGTTGGATATGTGAGATGTGGAGTTCCTAAAACAGGAAATGTTCACAGGGGCAGGAGATGCAGACCTTAGAGGACAGTGTCTGTGCTCTTTGATATGTGCTACTTTCCTTTCTTTCCTAGGAATACAAGCTGGACCAACTACATAATTTGTGGGGCCGAATTCAAAATGAAAACGTGGGTATTTCAAAATTAAGAATTTCAAGGTGGCAACAGCAAAGCATTAAAATAAAGGTGGGGCCCTTCTAATCATGGGGATCTAGATGACTGCACAGGTCATACGCCCATGAAACCAGCCCTAAACACAAGTGACTCTACTTCGCAACTTCTTTGCCAAATCCCTAATGAATGAGATTCAAGTAGTGGAAGAAATACATCCACTTTTGGGGTGAGGCAGTGGAAAGCCCTGTGTGATCTCCAGACTCTTCCTTCCCCATCACAGTGAACATGGAGTCCTTGTTTTCAGTCAGTGGGGCCAACAGACTGAAGCAGTCAGCACTGTGAAGAAAGCTAGTCTAGAGTCACCTGGACCATAAAAGAAGTTCTTGTGTGTCAAGCCACTGAGACAAGGGAGCTGTTCGTTATTGCAACATCAGCTTAGCCCATCCTTAGTAATATGTGGGGGAAGGCCAGAGGCAGAGGGAATTGTCTCAACTCTGAAAGTACCATAAAAGAAAGGAAACTGGACAGTGAAGATTGGTGTAATGTCTCCCATGCATTTGTTTTTCCGCCAGTAAAACACAAATTCAAAAGGGATCTTTTGCATGTTACAATTCTATGACTACATGTAGTACTACTTTCTCTCAACTCATTTAAAAAATATGTTATCTAAGAAGAAAGATTATATATTTTCTTTGTCCATTAGCTTCCCAATCTCTTGGTCAATTGCCATCCTTGGCCCTTCTTGATTCACTAACACCGTCAATATTTTCAGAAGCCAAGAGGAAAGCACTCTTCTGGGGCAGTGTTCTGCTCTGTAGAAAGTATTTTATCAAGTTTTTAATTTGTCACCATGATTGGGTAGGTTTTTGATTCCAGAAACTCCGGCTGATTTTAGAAGAGTCTCATTGCTTGAAAATCACTGAAACTACTCTCTGTCATCATTTCCATGTTTTGCTAACTTGTATATCGCACTGGCTTCAGAGATGTTCTTCATTGCTCTCAAACACTGGATTGCTATAAGACACTCCCCTTCCACACCCTGGCATGTCAGAGAAGGATGTTTTGTTTAATAGTGGCCAACTAGGGTCATTTGCCAAGGCTCTCTGCCATATCCGATACTGACTTTTTGATTGATAGCCAAAACACCTTTTGAGTGTCATCCACAGGGCTCGATTTTCAATGATGGCCTCCTGCAAAATAAAGAGTTACTCTTTATAATCAGAAGTCAAATATTTCCAGGTTAGGGCCCTCCATACACCCCAAGAAGGAACCACCACATTGGCTGCTTAGATCCAGCTTGACAAAAAGCTTGAGGCCTGGACAAACAATTCCAATATGGTTTCATGGGTTAGGTCTCAGCCTCTCAAACTTTTCCACTTATGGAACTCTTCTAGGTGGAGAGAGAGGTACATAGTTTCAAGAACCTAGAAACAGCTTGAAGTAGTTTGTCTCAAGGGTGAAATTTCTCCTAAATCTTGTATATAAATTAAATTTAAAATCATTCAAATTCTGCAAACTACTCCATACCACACCCATATTTAATTTCATATAAACTGGTATTTAAAATTACTTACCACCAAATGGAATTACCCAACAGAAAGATGTGCCATGGGTATGATGTGGCTTTGGTATGCCCTGGCATATAAGTGCATAGTTACAAACAGAGGTCAGTAAAGTTGAAATATGCGCCAGTCTTAGACGTGGACAGATCTGGATTCAGGTTCTAGATCTGACATCTACTATGGACAAATTAATTACCTTCCCTGAGCTTCAGTAAGCAGAAATAATAATTCCTTCCTGTTGTGTCTGTCATAAAGATTATGTAACTCTCCTTATAATGCAATATATGGCACAATATACTTGCCTCCCTTTGCCACCCATCTGAGCTATTTAACAAATGGCTATGCACTATGTTGGTTGTGGCCTTTGACCTTCATCTACAAATATTTGATTGCAATGCATTTTTTTAACATTACAAAAGATACGTCTCTTTGGAAACATTTTAGACTGCCATTTTATTTCATGACAGCGCCTCAAATTATGCCCAAATTATAACTTACAACATAGAATGCGTGAGTGGTTATTTTGTTAATTTTTCATTTTTATCATATGTAGCCATAAAAGCTAACCATCTTGAAGTTATCATAAAAGAAACAAAAAGAAAAATATGAAAATCCTGCTGTCCCACAGGTTTAAAACTCATTTCGGTGTTTGTCAGTGCTATCTTTGCTAAATTAGAAGAGTCAATTATATGGGATTCTACAAGGAACTTTGCCAGAGTAGCAGTTTTCCTAAAATTCACCCATCTTTGACATTTAACTCCCATTGCCAATGGAAATAATGGGTACCATCATTCTCTAAAAATGGATCATCTGTTAACAGGCTTTTAAAGACCCACACAGCCATCTCAAGAGCATCTTGCAATCCTCAGGGCTCACCTAGCCAGATTTGTGATTCTACTTTCCCATACCAAGGTTTTTTTGTCCTTCTTAATCCATAAGAGAACAGTAGTTCTCCTTAGAGCTGGAATAAGGCAGGATCATAGGTATCCAATTAATGGTCTTAAACTTTGACTTACCTCTGGGAAAATTTAGCAGGTTTTAAACAAAACAAATGAAACAAAGCAAAACACAGACACACACATGGACTTCAGTGCTGTATGCCATGCACTGAGTATTTTCACAATTCTAGAGTTATGTAGAGTTATGATGACCTGTATCACTTCACTGCTCTGTAAAGGGAAACGAAAGCACTGGGAAGTGATCTTTCCCATCACTCTACATTGTAAATTAAATGTAGAATTAAATGTAGAACCTCTTTATGAAATACCATTTCTTAAAAAACAAAAAACAAAACTTCATCACACAAGCTCTTCAGATTGGCTATGAAAACAATTCATATATGTGTGTGTGTGTGTATATATATATATACACACTTACCCACACACAAACAAGTACATAATCAATTTTAAGATAAGGAAGGAGAATTAAGCTATCCATGTTAGCTCCTCTGCCTTTCCGTTGGAGGTTATATCATGAGAAAGAGAAGTAAAGATAAGGTTGCATTCAAATCCATTTGTTAGGCCATTCTAAGATTAGGGGTAGGGTTAGACCTCTTAGTAGACCAGGCAATATTCAGGACTATACAAAAAGAGGCCAGCCATCCCTCATGCCTGTCCCCCAAAAACCTCTCTGGATGATCTCTGTCACAGGCTGGCCAGGGAGTATGGATTTGGCATGTCTTTCCCAGGAATCTCTAGCATCTGCTGTCAGACATACCTATAACTACCTGAGGAAAATATCTTGCTGCATCCATGACAGTCTGGGGTCTTTACCTACTCTGCTAGGCTCACCTTGTAAGGCAAGAAATCTCAGTGTCCGTAATTCTCCATTATAAAGTCCTTCACCACAGACTCAAATGGCCCTGGCTTGCTCCTGAGTATCCCCTGACAGCAGGAGGAGGGTAACCTTAAACAACTGGAGATGGCAGTGGAAGAGCCTGGTGGTGAGAGGTGGGATCTCACAGTGTTATTTCTCAGTGAGAAAGCTGCTGGGAACCCACACTGAACACCCATGCCTATCTCCGCTTCTCACTCAACGCAAGAAAAAGAGGAGAAACGTAATCTTTCATGAGTATCAAATTACCCTCTCCATCTGGGGCAGGCAAGCAGCATCACCTCTTACATTTAATGACTGAACAAAGCTTTATCCAGCTTCTATTAGAATAAGGCAGGGTTTTAGATATTGCAGGTACTGGGATGAGTTCTTGCCAGCACAGTTTTTATTCATATACAACTTATACGCACATAACTGTGGCATTTATCCTCTTGCTCACTCTGAACTCTGAGCAATGGACAAGGTCATCAAAACCTACCTTTCACTGTGCCCGAAGACATGGCACATGGTCAACAAATGTTTGTGGAAAGAGAGAATAAACAAATGAAATCCTGAATGACTGATAGATTCAAAGTAAGAAATACTAAGTACCACAAGAGATAATATAATATTAATAGATTATATTAACAAATATTTACTATATGCTTTTCTATGTTCATATTTCATGCTCACAGCAACCCTTTGAGGTAAGGTACCCTTATTATCACTGTTTTTCAGATGAAGAAACAGAGACACAGAGAAGTGGAAGAGCAGGTGTCACCCAGAGTTAGGCAGTAGGAAAGGGTGGACCCAGGATTCAAACCCAGGTAGAATACTTCTGCAAATATAATGGCAGTTGAACAGCTTCTTACTAGGGGATTATGGCAGACTTCGTTGTTTAGTTACCTGGCACCTGGCACCAGACCTACTGAATCAGAAATGGTAGGAGAAGGGCTGGAGAAGTCCTTCTACTTTTTTGTTCAGTACACTCCTTCCAACTTATTCCTGTCTGCCTTAAAGGGGGGGAAAAAACCTCACAAGCAATCTAAGCCAATCTGTTTAATTTTTTTTTAGCATAGATCCAGTTTCCCAGAATCCTTTACTACTCAAGTTGAGTAGATAAGACACAGTTCTAACCAATGAAGCATCAGGGTGGCTATAGGAAATTATTTTGTTTCCTCATAAAAGGTTCATACTTGAGGGGGAAAAGCTTGCTGGTGTCTTCATGTCCTCCTGCATTAAAACAGAGATAATGCCCAGCTATATGGAAGTGATCTGGACACATAAGCAATACACACAAACGTGAAAGGCCAATACATAAAGATGGAGAGAGAGAAAAGTGGAAGATTCATGATCCCCAATGACACCACTGAGGTACTAAACCAGCCCTGCAACCACTTACCTCTTATCTTCTTCACTTGATCTTAGCCAAAAAGCTGAGAAGCGATACCTCCTATCTTCTTAAGTAAATCAATAAATATCTTTATTGTTTAAGCCACTTTACTTGTCTAGCCTATCCAGGCTTTGGGAAAGACTCACAAAGAGGATAGTACTACAACAGTGCCATAGAGGATGGGATAGCATTTCAATATGCAGACAGGGGGGCAGATGCACTAAACAGAGGAAATAATGTGATCACTGCCAGGGACAAGATACATACATAAGATTATCCCTTAAAGGGCAAGGTTCACCCTTCTGCAACTAGGTATGAGGTTACCCATGTGATGCCCTTTTATTCATTTGGTGATTTTGGAGATCCATATGGGTTAGCATGGTCCTTGTCAATGTGGTATCATGTCAATGTGGTCAACCAGCAGTATCAGAATCACCTGAAAACCTCTTAAAAGCAAAAACTTGTGCCTATTCCAGACCTACTGAATCAGAAATGCTAGGAAAAGGCCTGGACAACTTGTGTTTTAACAAGTCTTCCAGGTGACTCTGGTGCCCATCCCAGTTTGAGAGGCCCTGGTTTGCATACAGAGAGAGGCTCCAGTACCTTCATTCCATGCCCTGTTCTGCCACCAGCTCCTGCGCAGTTTTTACCCTGCCTAGTATGGAAGGTTCTGCAGGGAAGTCAGGTTCCAGATACCCTCTGCCCACCATGAATCCCCCCTTCACTGGAACAAGACTGGGTTTGCAACCAGAAGTAAGAATGTGGACAGAATGAATCCTGATGCTCACCTCCCCTTTGACACAGATGCCTTTTCCAGGAATGCTCCCTGTTCTTCAGGAGGCTTGGAAGAATGGAGTTTGTCTAATAGCACTGAAGGAGGTGAGAGTGAGCCACATAGCCAAAGAAAGAGGGAGCACAGACTCATTTTACTGAGGGAATGGAGCAAATGGGAGACGAAGAATAAAAGCCAGGAAAAGCTCTATGAATCTTATCTCCCATCTGTAAAGTAAAAGTAACAGAAGTTGTTAAGTAAAAGAAGCCAGACACAAAAGGCCATATATTATATGATTCCCTTTATGTGAAATGTCCAGAACAGGCAAATCCATAGAGACAGAAAGTAAATTAGTGGTTGCCAAGGAGTGAAGGAGGGGAACGGGGAATGAGGAGTGACTGCTACTGGGCACGGGATTTCTTCTGGGGTGAGGAGAATGTTCTGGAGTTAGTGGTGATGGTTGCACACAACTCAGTTAATACACTAAAAACCACCGAACTGAATACTTCAAGAAGGTAGATTTTATAGTATGTGAATCATACTTAATTTCAAAAATGAGTTGGTTCTCTATTTGTGGATTTTATAAATGAACAGGACTACAGGTCCACTCTGTAGATGGGAGAACTAACACCTTGTTTGGAATTCACCAGGAGAAAGCATCATTGCTCATATGGCTGAGGAATGGAGCCCCTGGCACTACTGAGTCTTATCAAATAAAACCTTTGCTTTTTTCAGACTCCCAAAGAATGCCCTGTCCATCTCTGGCCCAAATGATCAGCACCCCCGGGGCACTTACCTCCACAACAAGGGACACAATGAAATTGGAACTGAGCATAATGATGATGTAGACCCTCCACAGAACAGGAGTGCAGAGCAGCTGGTGGGAGATGGAGAGTCACTGTTAGTTTGAAGAAAAATAAACACTAGAAAAATATTCACATGTTCACGGTGTACATTTTTGTAGGTTATAGATCATGTATGTAATAGACATGCATTGTGTGTATGCTACATATATATAACACACACATATACATATAATACATATAATAAGACATGTTTTTATGCATGTATCAAACAATGTGGAAGGCTTATACCCAATGATTCCAATGATTTGTGCACTATGATTGTTGCTTTATTTTCTTTTGTCTTTCTTTCTTCTTCTTTTTATTTTTTGGTTCCCCTGTAATTTCTAAATTTCCTAAAACAAATTTTATCAAAATTTGATAAATTTGATAAGAGTGTTTTTTGTTTGCTTCCATTGTTTGCTTTTGCGAAGGAATACAGGACGTGGCCCTATTCCCAGGAGGCTCTGAGGGTACACATGTCAAACCTCCACGATGGGCAGTGTTGCCCTCTTCTCTCTGGTCCCACATCTCCCCTCAGCTGAGCCCTGCTTTTGAGACTCGATTCAAGGTTGCACCCTCAGGACTATGTATACAGCTGCACGGAAGGTGCCATGACGAGGGTACTCACAGATGCAGCAAACAGGTCTGAAATGAAGCTGGCACTTCATACCGTTTCCCCCAGTTTCTCTGAATCTTTCTCAATCCCTCCCCAGGCACATGGTATATATAATAGACATGTATACTGAATAGATGGGTGGATAAATGAAGGAATGGATGGATGGATGGATGCACAAAATGAAGCCAAGTGCACACTGCCGGGCAGGGCAACTGCCTCATACACTGCCTTCCACAACAAGGGATTAAAGAGTGGTACAACTCTGTGGTAGGCAATGCTATTAAAATTAAAAGTTCAAAACCATTTCTGGGAATTTATCCTAGAGACATATTTGTATGCGTCTGAAACGATATATGTAGAAGGTTATTTCATTGCAGCTTAAACACTGGAAGCAGCTAAAATGTCTATCAATATGGGACTACAGATAAATTGTGGTTCATATATGTATATTGAAATAATATATTAGCATAAAAAGGAATGAGGAAGCTTTATGTACTGATATGAAACATTATCAAAATACACTGTCTCATGAAAGAACAGGTGAAGAATTAGCATGTGTTTGGGGCAGCCGTGAACATGCTCCATGGAAGTGTCCTACTGGGAGACCAAGTGGCAGGCGCTGCAGTGCCGCACTCAGAATCTCCCACCATGCTCACCCTGAGGCCACGCTTCCCATGGGCTGCTCATAGCTAATAACTGAGGATGGCAGGTCTTCTCACTGCTCTCATTCTTGTGAGACACTAGACACCTCTGATAAGCAACTGTAGTCAGGCTTTCTTAGAATTGCACCACCCAGTGCCTAGGTGGCTCAATCAGTTAAGGGTCTGCCTTTGGCTCAGGTCATGATCCCAGAGTCCTGGGACTGAGCCCTGCATCGGGCTCCCCGTTCAGAGGGGAGTGTGCTACTCCCTCTCCCCCTGTCCCTCTCCCCATCCTATGGGCTTATGCTCACCCCCATCTCTCTCTCCAATTCATTCTCTCTCAAATGAATAAATGAAATCTTCAAAAACAAAAGAATTAAAAAAAAAAAAGAACTTCACTGTCGTCTGAACCCCTACTCATCTGGCCCTCCTTCATGGGGGTCAGACCCACATCATAGTGGGGGACTCTCCCCCTCCTTTTCTGGCTTGCTAATGTTCTTTCCAATATGGGCAGCTCCTCCAAAACTTACCTAGTATCTCATCTCACCTTGCCATCTCCAGCTCAGAAGACCTGGACAAATGTAATAGTCTGCTACTATTTGTGTAAAAATGAGATATATGTATGCATGCCTATATATAAAATATGCCTGAAAGCATATAAAATAAAGGGGTGTCATCAGTTGCCTGGAGAGAGGGGACCCGGCAGCTGGGGAAAAAGGATGGGAGGATAGAGAGTTTCTAACTTTTGAATTTTAAACTGTATGAATGTATTCTCTATTTTTTAAAAAAGCATGCACTTTTAAAAAAATGAGCAATAACTAGGTTATAAAACAGCGTGACTCCATTTAAAATAAACTTCATAAATCAGTCAATGCACATTTATAATATATGAAGTTTCAAAGATGGAAGGATATAGTGAATAATGTTATAATTTTCTTTGCCTGCATAGTCACTTACTAAAATGTATTTGCAATTTTGTGTAATAAGAAGAAAAATAGTTATTTTTAAGGTGAGCAATAATTCTCTGGAAACTCCTTTGCAGTCATGTTAGCAATGACCTCACACAGGTTCCCCTCAGAGACATCAGCCTCTCCATAAGAGTTTTTGCTTTTAAAGAGTGTAGAAGCAAAATAGAAGCAAAAAGTAGAATAAACCTAACATGTCTTGACCCTAACTTCTGCAGGATTAAGAAGCTGTAACTTACTTAGAAGACTAGTGCACAAAGACTATCTCCATGAGTTCTTATTCTAATTCATGGAGATATTTAGTAACCGTGGCAATTACAGTGTTAGCCACAGTGACACAATTATCAAAATGAAAAACAAACGTAGACGTTAGTTTGTGTGTCACATGTCAAGAAGGGTTTGTGAAGGTTTTGCTGGTCTGCAATGAACTGTGAGCTCCTAGTGCTCATCTCCATGTAGGAACCTAATCTACAACAGCCAGTCAGTCATTTATTGCCATTATGTGCCATGGGCTATGTTAGGCGCTGGTAATATGAGAATGAATAAGATAGGATCTTGACCTTCTTGAAATGTGTCTTTGAGATGGAGAGGAGTCCAGGTAGGCTCACGTAGCACTAAGTGAGAAAACTTATTTCCTTTTACCATCTCTTCTCTATTCTACTTATTGGTCTAAAGGACATTTGGTAATAATGAACTTCTAAAGGACTTCTAAAGGACATTTGGTAATAATGAACTTTGAGAGTATAGATTAAAAGAATAGAAATATATATATTTTCCCTTGCTCAAATATGTAAAATTTGTCTCTTAAAGAGTTTTAAATTTGTCTCAAAATTACACATTATTAGACAATTCATGAGGCAAGGCATGGCTCTTTTCAAGCAAGTTTTGCGGACATTAAATATGAATATATAGACAAACATGTTTTTAGAGTTTTTTTAAAAAGATGTAAATACAGATTTGAAAACTAACAGGAAAAGTGTTATAGGCAAACTGTTTTCAACAGCTTCAAAACAGAAGCATTTAGAAAAAAAGTCTCACACTTGAAAGAGAATATATATATATAAATAGATTTTTCCATTCTTACAGGGATCTTTTAAAAGAAAAATGTTCAATGCTTCTGAAATACATGGAAATCAAGACTAGATAGAATCTTATTTCCTGGCAAGCTTAAATACAAAATATGAATAAATTCAGTATTCTTTTTAACTCTACTATTTGAAAAGAATAATCAGTGTCAAGAATCTGTGTCAATTGCAATTGTGACCGGCTTCTTGAAGTCAGGGTGTTACATAACCATAAACCATCATCATATCCCAGAGATAAGACTTACATCCAAACGCCTATATAATTCTGGAATATCAGCAAATAGAATGAACAGACACACACTCAGCTGTAGGACCAGCACAAGGACAAATATATCTGAGGAAATAAGAACACAAGCTATCAGTTAGAAAAATCAGAATATAGAATGTCACATCTATTGATAGACATATTCTAGATTAACACTGATTAAATTTACTTGATTTCTACGTTCAAACACAGCATAATAAATGGAAAGTACTCATTTCTATGCAATGGGTCTCACCTCCACAATTTCTATGCATGTCCTTGAGGCAATTGGAAATTTTCACATGTATGTTGTAAGTTTCAATTAATAAAACTAGGAAATATAGAGAGAGCAACAATTGACATAATATATATTCAAAAAATGTCTTGAAGACATTTAAGTACCTGAGTCTCTTTAATACAAAACATCTGCCTCAGGGGTGCCTGGGTGTCTCAGTGGGTTAAAGCCTCTGCCCTCAGCTCAGGTCATGATCCCAGGGTCCTGGGATCAAGCCCCGCATCGGACTCTGCTCAGCAGGGAGCCTGCTTCCTCCTCTCTCTCTGCCTGCCTCTCTGCCTATTTGTGATCTCTGTCTGCCAAATAAAAAATAAATAAATAATCTTAAAAAAAAAAATAAAAACACCTGCCTCAAATCCTTTTCTGGAAAAAAAGGAGGGCTATAAATAATCAAATGTTTAAATGGCAGTCATGTACAGGTTTGACTGCTTTCTAATCCTAAGAAGAAGGACAGAATGATTTTCTCTGAACAAACACATTTTTATGAGGATATTTACTGTTCAACTTGTTCTTCTAAATCTTGCCAATTAGAGAGGCAGTGGTGGCACACAAATAAATGTCCCAAGGGCTAATCAGGTTGCCCACATGTCCTAACACACTCCCCACCCCAGCCCAGAATGTAAGGAGGTTGTAGGTACTTTATCTAAGAGCCTCCACAATCACTAAGGCCAGGTTCCTTCAGGAGGGACCCACTCCCAGGCTGCCAAACATTTTAATCACTGTCTTCATGGCAGGAGACATGTTCTGTCTGAACACTATGATGCCTCTCTCCACTTCCTCCCAGAAGAATTGTGACAAAAACTGACAAGTAAGGAAATAAATGGCCATCCCAATTTGGAGTAGTGTCATAAAAAGACACCTAGATACAAACCTCTGGTGAAGGAAAGGGTAGAGAAATAAACCCTAGAATTTAATGCAGCTTTGAAGGAAGGAGCAAAGGATGAGGCTGCATGGTGTGTTTTAGCAAACCTTAGAGTAGAAGTCAGCAAACCCAACCAAGATAATCATCAACTCTGCAGCTGCTCCCTGGCTGACCTAGGAATATCTGTTCCCTCTGGTGACCTCTCACCTCTGATCTACTACAATGCTACTCACAGTTTGTATAGATGGGCTGCCTAAATGGTTTTCCTTTAGAGAAAATAAGAGCCACCATGATACAGTTGATTGTTCCCAAGAACCAGATGGTAGTGTTCTCAAAGCTTGTGAAGGCATCATTACTTTCAATTTTTTCTGGAGCAGTTGGAGAAATAATTAACTTTGAGATGTTTTCATTTTGTAGTGTGCAGACACTAAAAAGGAAGCAAAAAAGGTAATGAAGTAAGATGACAGGTCTTTATGGAACATCTGTATCTATAGGACTCCATGCCCTTAATGTAATTGCTTATACTTTGGGAAAGAATATACTGAAAAGTAAGGAGAAGGAAACCAGCACAGATAGATCTGTATTTTGGATAGATGAATAGATAAAAGATAGCTAGATGATAAATAGCTAGATGATAAATAAACAGATGATAGAAGATGATGGATAGATAAGCAAATTATATATGTATTCAATAAATTGACACACATCATGTGTATTTTGGCTATGTGGGAAAGACATGAGTAAGTCATGATTCTTCCCTCTCATGGCTTAAGATCTCTAGACATTTATAAATAGGGTGACTATATAATTTGTCATACAATAAGAACAGATTTTAATGTGAAAGAAAAAGACAAATATCATCAGAAAAACTGGTACTTGCCAGAGGAGACATGAATGGGGGTGGGTGGGGAAAATAGATAAAGGGGATTAAGATGTACAGATTTCCAGATACAACTGAATAAGTCACAGGGATGCAAAGTACAGCATAGAGAATATAATCAGTAGTATCATAATAACATATGGTGATAGATGGTGCTTATCGTGGTAAGCACTGAATGATGTATAGACTTGCCAAACCGATAGCTCATATACCTGAAACTAATATAACATGGTATGCCAATTACACTTCAGTAATTAATTACAATTAATTTCATTGTTATATCAGGCTTAAAGAGGGGCTGACTGGGCAAATTAGAATGCATGGTCACCCTAGATATAAAAGATGGTCATAGGTCATTATAACACAAGACAGGAAAAGATTCGTGCCAAAGAATAACATCCTCAAACTGTGCTACTGAGAAGAGAAGATCACTGGAAATTTTCCCAAGGGACTTAAAGAAGCCAACGATTCTAGAAGAATGAAGAACCATTGGCTTCCTATCATTAGAAATTAGAATGTGAAATGTTGGAATCGAGGTTTTGATAGTACCTGTGCATCTCCATGGAATACCAAGGCTGCCTCTGAACCAGAATGAAGCCCACAATGTGCATAGCCAGGCTGAGAAGAATGTTGAAAATCACAGAGAGCAGCAAAGGTGGGGAGATCAGCCTTCCTGCAGGCCTGAAAGGCACCAGCTTGGGGTAGGCACCATTCAAATTCACTACAAAATAAATTCAAGTTTTATATTTGTGAGAGCAGGGAAATGTTTTATTCTTCATCAGAAGAACAGTGTAACTTCTTGGGCCCACATATCCAAGCACACTGACAAACTGAAAAATATCATTTTTTTTGAGGGAATGAAACAAGAATGGCCCCCAGCTCAAGTCATATGAGAAATTCTTAAGAGAGCAGACAGAACAATCATGAGCCACTTTTATTTTTGCCTATTAAATGAGCAAAGGCCATCAAATTATAAGTGAGGGCATGATGAAATGCATACTTTCGTACACTGCTTATGGGAATCTACGTTGACACAAACCTTCTGCAGGGCAATTTAACAATAAATATGAAAAAAGTGAAAGTTGTTCATAATATTTGACATGGGTCATTCCTGGAAATTTACCCTAAGCTAAAAAATCAGAGGTATAGAAAGATGTACATTACTGTATCATTTACAGTAAATTATGGTACATCATTATAATTCATATAATGAAACAACACACAGTCACTAAAAAGTAATGCTTTAAAATATTCAATGACAAAATGAGGAGTGACACCAAAAAAATGGCAGAGCAGGAAGCTCCAAGTTCCCATCCTTCCACAGAAACATCAAAAAACAAGCAGAAATTGTTAAAACTAACTTCATTGGAACTCTGAAAAACAAAGGCTTATAGCAATCAAACAAATGCTAAATCAAAAAAAGAAAAAAAGGCAACTTAAAAGTGGTAGGCAGGCTTTGTGTCATTTTTACTTGCCCTTGCCATACTCCTCTTCATCTCAGTGGCGATCTCAAAGTTGATTGTTCACACTCCCAATATGGGGAGGACTCTCATGGCTGGCCACAGGGGGAAAAGAGCAGACTTCAACACAAATTATTGTGTAGGTCTGTTCTAACCTGTCTGGGAGTTACCTGAAGGACTAGTACAAGGTGCTCATCTCTCTCACCTAATGTGAAACTTAACTCAGCAGCATACACTGCTTAAAAACATTATAAGCCTAACCAATTACCCACAATCACCTGGGGAAAAAGATTACAGCTGAGACATAAAATAACAGTCAAAATAAAGAAAACCTAAAGAAATTTTCTTTGGGAAATTATGGCTTTCAAAAGCACCTGTGTATATTGGGGACTGTAGAAAGCCATGCACACACCTAAGGTAAGATATATGCTCAGAAAAGACCAGAACAGCCCCTCAGTTTTCAACTCTGGATGATCTCTGCACTCAGCACAGGCCTGGCTAAGTGTTGAAGTGCCCCAGCACAGAACAAATCTGCAAAATCACAATTAGAAACGTTTGTACAACAAAGACAATCTTCTTTGTTCATTGTTTTAAACTGATGGAGAAAAATCTCAGTCAAAACACTAGCTGAAAGCCAAAAGAACAGAGATTTCATTGACCACACATAACAACTGATACAGTCTTTGCAAAAATAGTTTAGGGAAATCATTAAACAAATGTACTCTGACAGTCTTCAAAAAACAGCAAAACAAAAACCATCAAGCCCTAGGGAAGGGGATAAATCTGATTTCCAGAGTTATGACCCTATAATATTCAATGAAACAAAATAAATTGACAGAATTCATCTCTGAGGAAGCCTGGGCATTGGATGTATTGGACAAAGACTTTAAAACAACTGTTTTAAATATGCTCAAAGAAATCAGGAAGCAATGTACAAACAAAATGAAAATGTCAGTAAGGATATAGAAAATATGAAAACAAGCCAAAAGGAATTCTTTTTAAAGAATTATTTTTTATAATTTCTACTTCTTTACTGCCACTTCATTTTGTCCAGTAGAAGTAACCAGTTGAACAAATATAGAAGACTGTATTATTGTATTTTTGGTTTTGAATTCCAGTTTTTATTCCTACATGGTTTAAAAGATAACACATAAAAAATAATTATAGATCTATGTTGTTGGGGACACAATGGATAAAGATGTAATTTGTGGCAACAACAATATAAAAGGAGGAGACAGAGTTGTGTAGTAGCAGAGTTCTGCATGCTCTTAAAGTTAAGCTATCAATTCAAAGTAAATTATTATAAATTTAGGGTGCTACATGCAATCCCCATGATTAAAAGTTATGTCAGGGTTAACATTATATCCAAGGGTGAAAGACTGAGAGGTTCCCCCTAAGATAGGAACAAGACAAGAATGCCCATTTCACCACTGCTATTCAACATTATACTGAAAGTTCTATCCAGAGCAATTAGAAAAGGAAAAGAAATAAAGTCATCTAAATTAGAAGGAAGAAGTAAAACTATCTCTATTCACAATCAACTTAATCCTGTATATTGGGAATCCCAAAGAATACACAACAAAGTAACTAGAGGGGCACTTGATTGCTCAGGGGAGAGAGCATGCAGTCTTGATCTCAGGATTGTGGGTTTGAACCCCACATTGAGCGTGGAGCTTACTTAAAAAAATTAAACTTCTACTTCAGCTCTTTAAAAAAAAAAGAAAGAAAGAAAGCTACTAGAGTTGATAAGCACATTCAGCTACATTGCAAGATACAAGATCAAAACATAAAAATCAGTTGTGTTTCTATACAATGGCAATAACCAATTTTAAAAAGAAATTAATAGAACAATTCCATTTTCAAAAGCATCCAAAACAATAAAATATCTAGGAATAAGTTTAGCCAAAGAGGAGAAAGAGTTGAACACTAAAAATCACAAACTTTGCTAAAAGAAATTAAGCAAAACATAAGTAAAAACAAATACATCAGATGTTCATAGATTGGAAAACTTAATATTGTTGAGATTTCAATATTATCCAAGGTGATCTATAGATTCAACACAATCTCTATCAAAATTCAAATGGTTTTATTTTCAGGATAATAAATTTGATCTTCAAATTCATGTTGAATTAAAGGAGACCCTGAATAGTCAAAACAATCTTGAAAAAGAATAATGTTGGAGGACTCAACACTTCCTGATTTCAAACTTACTATAAAAAAAGTAATCAGAACACTGTGGTAATAGTGTAAGGTAATGGCATACAGACCAGTGGAATAGAATTAAGGGTCCCAAAATAAACCCATACATCCATGGCCAATTGATTCTTCAATATGAGTGTTAAGACTATCCACTGGGGAAAGAACAGTCTTTTTAACAAATGGGGCTGAGACAACTAGATTTCCACAAGCCAAATAAATGAAATTGGACCCCAACTTCACACCATATAGAGAAATTAACACAAAAATGCAAAAAGAATCAGTAACTTCAATATAAGAGCCAAAAATAAAATAAAATTATTTTTAGAAAACATAGGGTAAATCTACGTGACCTTAGATTTGACAATGGATTCTTAGATATGACACCTAAAGCATGAGCTATAAAAGAAATAAATAGATACATTGGACTTAATCATAATTAGAAACTTTTGTACATCGAAGGACATTATCAAGAAAAGGAAAAAGCAACATATTATGGGAGAAAATGTCTGCAATAATGTATATGAGAAGGTTTTAACATCCACAACATCTGAAGAACTCTAGAGCTCAACAACCGAAAGATAAAAATCCAGTTAAGAAATCAGCAAAACACTTCAATATTTCTCCAAAAAAGAAATACAAATGACCAATAAGTACATGAAAATATACTCAACATGATTAGTTATTAGGCAAATAAATTTAAAACCACAACGGTGACTAGGATATGAATAATTTAAGTGAAATAACAAGTGTGGATGAGACAATGGAGAAATTGAGATCCTCCCTGGGATCTGAATAATAAGAAAAAGTCAAAGCCATAAGAAGACTGATGGGAAGAGTGCTTTACACAAAGGAAATAGCAGAACAAAGGTACTGTGGGTGCCCACAAGTTTGGGAGTGCTCAAGAGACTGAAAAGCCAGGGTGCCTGGAACTAGTGACTAGCAATGTGGTTGGAGGTGATGGTAGAGAAGCAGGCAGGGGCCAAAGCATTTTA
This sequence comes from Mellivora capensis, assembly GCA_004024625.1. Lineage (NCBI taxonomy): Eukaryota > Metazoa > Chordata > Mammalia > Carnivora > Mustelidae > Mellivora > Mellivora capensis. The sequence goes on from PISX010012647.1 coordinate 24,845, forward strand.
AGCAAGTGGATGACAATAAAATTTATTTTTTTAAAGATTTTATTTACTTATTTGACACAGAGAGAGACAGGGAGAGCAGGCACACAAGCAGGGGGAGTGAGAGAGGGAGAAGCTGGCTTCCCGCTGAGCAGGGAGCCCGATATGGGGCTCCATCCCAGGATCCTGGGATCATGACCTGAGCTGAAGGCAGACGCTTAACTACTGAGCCCCAATAAAATTTATTTCTTAAAAATAACATTCTACTACCCTTGGAAAGGTAAATGGGGGTGAGAGGAAGCAAGATCAGTTGTGAGGTTGTTACAGGAATCCACAAGGGAGGCGACATTGCTCTGTGACAGGGGTTACAGAGCTGCGGATGGAGAGGAGAGATGCAGGATAGCTTCTGCGGGTAGAGCCACCCAGAATTTCATAGGTATGGGATGTGAAGAGTAATAAAAAGAGAAACTAAGGATGGCTCCAGGTTTTTTAAAAACTAGGCGGATAGTGGTGCTATTTTGCTAGAATGTAAGGAAAGGAAGTTTTATTTATTTTTGTTCTTTCACTGATATATTATAAGTGCCCATTTCAGTAAATAGTACAAGCTTAGCACTCAGTCAGTAGTTAATGATTTTGCTGAATATCAGATCTAGTAGAAGATAAGAAAATATATTTATATGCTGATAAGAATGATCCAGTGGACCAGTGAAAAGTTGAGGATGGTGGAGAAAGAGATTACTATATGAACAAAATCCTTGAGAAGGTAGGAGGAAGTAAGATTAAAAGTACAAGTGGAATTGTTGGCACTATATTTAACAGAGAGGAAAGCAGAGAATATGGTAAAGATAATGGGGAGTGGATGGGTTGGGGAAAAATCCTACAGCAGGAAAACTGAGGAGACACTTAAGAGGTAGGAGTGGGAGTGGGAGTGGCCTAATAGAAAGACTACATTTAATATCCATTCAAAACCCCGAAAGGCTAGGATTTAAAAATGGGAAACATAAAAGCCACTCAGCTTCTATAAGCTGGGCACATTTTAACTGTAATTAATTACACCAGAAAGCATGCTGTGGTCAGCATTCCTGATTTTCAAAGAGCATTTTTCATCTTAAATGTTTAGTGACCATTATGGAAGCTCCGTATTTTGTAGAAAACAACAAAAGAAGTAGCCAGATTTCCTTTTGCTAACACTTTTGTTTTAGCCCAACACTCAAAAGTAGAGTTATTATTTCCTGGGGCAGAAGGAAGTACATTGAAAGGAGCAAAGGAAGTTTTTAAAAATATCTTACTTGTTATGCCAATAAGAGTTGTGATGGCCAGATCCTGGAACAGAAACTGGTTATTTGAAAGACTGTTTGTCTCCTGAAAATAAAAAAGAAAATGACTTAAAAAAAATTATGACCTTTTAGATGAAGTCTGACATGAACTGCATTCATTTTGTCACTGCAACATGGGATTTTACAAGGAGAGGGTGCAGCCAGGGTCCTGTCCGTGTTAGTGAGAGTACCAAAGGCAAGGCTGTGAAACCCTCTCTGGCCAGGAGGACACCTTCGTGTGCTCTCTGGCCTGGGTCGTTTGTGCATCAGTAACCCCTTATTGAGGGGGACATCTCACTCAACTAGATTCATCTCTGATCCTTTTTCTACCTTCTAGCAGAGAAGTCAGGGTTTGGTCTGGCACAATGAAACAGTGAGTTCCCAGGAGTAACAAGCATTAAGTATGTGGTGATCTTACCAAAATTTTACGGAGGGCCAAAGAATACCTGAACCCACTATTTGCATTTTGGGGCATTGTTAGGAAGTTCTGATAAAGCAGCTAGATATTCTTGAGAAAAAAAAGTGTGAAGGTCTTACTGATTTCAAGTAACTTGCTTCCTTGCCCCTCCCCCTTTAGTGGAAAGGAGTAAAGGTGCTCTATAGCATGAGTTATTGGGATTCCAAAATAGTGCCAAATTTGCGTACATAGCTTCTCCTTCTCCAGCTCATTCATTAATGAGTGGGAAGAGACATTGGTAATCTGAAAATAACAGAACTAAGTCCTTCAATCCAGAGGCGAGAGGGCAGGACATAGAGATGAATTTAAGGAATCAGCAATAAGCTGCTTGTACTGGCTTGTGAGAGTTAGTTGCTAAGTTTTCGGGATCTTTTTGAACTGGTTGTTAAGCACAGCCATTATGAAAATTTAAGTCATACAAATCTACCATAAATACATTATGCTAAAAACAAAGCTAATAAATACTCCCAAACCCACCACTTCCTAATCATTTTCCTACATTGTGCTGTTATCTATGCCTTTCAAGAAATTTACAACTCTTATATCTCTGTGGTGCAAGTACTACATAATGGCATGCTCCTGTATATCTCTCCCAACTCCATGCTCAGCGACAGCAGGTAGACAGCTTGAAACCAGCCATGGTAGTATTTACACCACGAAAGTTGACAAACATTAATAACCAGGGCTTGTTTTTCCAGGGAGAGCCAGCTATGAAATATTTACCAGCAACCCCAATCAGAGAATCATCTCTCTAATGAATGGTACCCTAGAGTAGAGTCACACTGCAACTGGGAAGAGAGAGACCTGGTCCAAGCAGGCAGAAGCAACAGCAAGAGAGAAAGTGCTGTGTTCTGATCTTCAGCAACCACTGCATTAGAAATGTCAAGAAAGTCAGAGAATTGACACCATCAACTTTTCCCGAGTACATTCATCTGTTTCTGATTTACTTTCAAAATAAAGGTGGTTTTAGAGGGCTACTTATGCTCTCAATTCCCCACATGCATTCTTCCTTAAAAAGCATTGCAAACTGAGACAGGTGGTACACCACGACTTGTTTTGGTCCTCACTAACCAAGAACTCGGGTCCCCAGTCATACCCAGTAGAGCAGCAGAACACCAACATACTGAATCATGCTGTACAGGGCCATGTACTTAAACATGCAAAATGAGGTAACCAGAGCTGCACGTCCTTCCCTGTGTGAGAAAAGAAATGAAAAAGTGAGGAAATGAAAGGAATAGAAAGAATTGAGGTCAGTTACAATGTGCTGTTCAGCTGAGCTCAGGAGAAAAAACTCAAAAGCCTGATTATTCAAAAGTTTGTCTGACAGACTGGACAGCCTTGAGCCCGTGGGAGCTGGCTGTCAGAATAGGACTAGATCTTTAGGAAACACCAATTTCAGGCCAAGGTCCACAGATTTGGTCCAGCTATGGAGTCCAGGTCGAGTGTTAGTCTTGTCCTTTTTTTGTGGGGACTAAGTCGGCCCAGAGTCAGAGGAACTGGTCCCAGATCTCACACCTACACACTGATGTCATTTGGAAGGTCAGTCTCCTTCTGTCACAGTTTCTTCGTGAACTAAGGGATTCCAATAAGATTGCAGGCTTGGGGGCTATTTTCCTGCAGGTGTTTCACTTCATTCAAATCTCATTTGGCAATCCCAACTTCTTCTGAAACTGGACTAGAACAGTACTGAAATTAGTCATATATGGAATTTAAATAGACGAAACAATGAGCACGATTATTTCTGTTCATGTTGATTGAATTGGAGTAAATAATATATATTGAAAGCATAAAATAGATTACTTATGAAATGTCACTTTTATATTTTTCATTGGAAAGAAAATAGAGTTTAAATTTCTTTCTGGTCATAATGTTTTCCTGGGATTCCAAGACCTGATTTTAAAACAGGCTTTTTCCTGTGTGGGGGCTCTGCTGCTATCATTTACTTTACCAGAACATAGTTTCTCCTCATCTTTCACCTCCTTAGAAAGGCTTTCACATACCACCCACCTGTAGCAGCCAGTTCTACCTCCCCAGTCCCCTTCCAACTTTTCCCATTACCCTTGATTTATCTGTATATGTGTTTATTGCCTGACTTCTTCACCAGAAGAAAGCTTTATGAGATCAAGGGATGTGTGGTTTACTTTCTTCTGGGTCTTCAGTGTCTCCACCAGTCCCTGGCACTAAGTGCCTACTCTGTAAATATTTGTTGAATACATGCATAATTTTTTTTAATTGGGAAGAGCTAGCCAAATCACTATTATTTTAATGTGGTGGGAATAGTACGATATTTGTAGATAAAACATATTTAATAAAATCAATTTTAATAGAATTTTTAATCCTATATGGCCGTTTGAGCTTGGGCATATCAGTTGAACCTCAATTTCCATATTTGCAAAAGAAAATAGTGACCATCCTTACATCTCCAGGGTATTTTGAAGTATAAGATAGTAGGTATTAGAGCACTTCACAAACTGTAAATACATGTTAGTTATAACAGCCCAAAGCGGCCACAATGCTAACCATCTCTATGATTCAAATAAAATAAAGTAGAAGTACATATTCTGGGAGGCAGAGATAAAATACCAAGGGAAATTTTAGTAGAAGCAGCAAAGATGAATAAATATTTTGAAAACTGGGGATGGGAAGAATATTCCAAAAGAGCATAGAGTCAAGCAGAAAAAAGGGCAGGTGGGAAAGAAAAAGTTTCTGTCCATCCCCCATCATAAAGCATCTAAGGAGATCCATGTAAAAATAACAATAATAAGAATATGAGCAACACTTACAAAGCAGTAACAAAGTCCAGATTCCAATTTTCTAAAAGTAACCTATTGAGTGATTTTCATTAGAAATTCCACTGCTCTCCCACAGTTATTTTTAAGTCCTGGTAAATTCACTTGGGATTAGAATGGCTGATTGCATTGTCCTGCAAAGCATCCTCCTTATCCAGGGACACAAAGTTTCCCTGCTCCTTCCCTGACAGAACAATGGAATCTGTACCTAAAACTCGAGAGAGATTAAAACAATGCTAGTGGAAAGCATCTACTTACTTGATAAGGTGAGGTACGCACTCAATGTTTGGAGTTTTCGAAGTGAAAGGGGAGGCCACAGATGCCTCCTGCTCTGATAAAGAGATGCCCACGTGAGCCATTTTCAAAGCCTGAAAGCAAAGAGTCAGCTTACTCTCCATATACACTCACATACATCTCTCCTGAGGCTACATGAGAAAAGTCTGTCAAGCTAGCCACAAAGTGGCTTGTGGACCCAAGCACTAGCCAGGAGATGACCAGATTTTGCTCTGCCTACTGTATAAGAAAAAGATGGCACTGGGACACTTGGCAAAGGAAGTGCGGAGTCCAGAGCCATATTCTACCTCATTTGGTCTATGCCAACCACTGAGGCATTGTGTGGCTTTGGTCGAAACCCTCCCAAACCTTCTACATCAGTTTCTCCAACAAGAACAATGGAGGTAGTGTACATCCCAGGGATACTATCTCTAGAGAACTCCAAGCAAGCACAATCAAGTCTAAGTCTTTGTCTGTCCTAGTGTCGCCATGGCCCCATACACTGGCAGCTACTTACCCCACAGTCATTGGCCCCATCACCGCACATACCTACAAAGTAACTAAAAGGGAACCATGTCAAATGTAAGGGATATCAGAGCGATTTTACCTATTAATTTCTCTAATTAAAAAGATAAGTTGAACTTCATTACTGAGGATTTGAACTGATTATTCATTTTAAGGGAGTTTTCCTAAGAGTCTAGTTTGACTAAAAGTAAAGTGTGACTCAGCAGTCCAGTGCACTATTCCTGATTTCAAGCATTTCAGGGAGACCCTGAACATCGTTGTTTAGGAAGCGACTTTGTTGGCTATAAAGTGGGACGTTCACAGATGACGATGTGATACCATGGCACAGTGAAGAGGGCAGCGGATTTGAAACCAGACAGAGATCTTTAGACCTGATCACTAGGCTATTTTGGCTATCATTTTTCTCTCCTACAAAGTGTTATACTTTATACATTATACGTTATGCTATATATGTTATACGTATTCGGTGAGGTGCTGTATGGAAGAGTGCCTTATAATCTCTAAAACAAGAAAAAAATTACTTGTTGGTGCTGTTAATAGTAACAGGAGAGGAGAGCTGCCATCTTAGCAGTCACTCAACTAAAAAAATGCAGTACCAGGCCCAGACTTTGAAGAAAAAAAACACATCCCTGCCTCAGGATAGTTTTTTGAGGTTGCATACAGACTGCTGGCTTTCATTGTTGACAAAAATTATAGATAGTCTGCTTTTTAAGGTAGGAGTGTTCTCACAGCATTTACCGAATTGGTTATGCTTCTCTTCCACACTGTCATATGAAGGCAACTCATTTACTGTCTGTGTTGTCAACCATGTGGAGAAGACAGGGCTTTCTGAATCAAGAAGCTTGCCTAGTGACTAAATCAAGTAGGAGGATTAAGTGGGAATGAGTAGGAGTAGAAGTCACATCTGTATGGTCCAGCACCAGAAGTAAAGAAAGCTTTCAGGACTCCGTGGGTTCTATTAACAAGAAATAAAAGGTCCTAAATGATGGGCACGTTATTTGAACTGTCTAATCTGTAATGGAAATCCTTGTGTTGGAAGAGAATAATTTTTCTGATTTAGGACAGAAAGGACCCTCTGTCATATAAATGTTTTCATATTTTTAAGGTTATGTGAATCTCTTGCCATATAAATCACCTTATATCAGAACTGTGATAACTTATAAAATCTAAATTCTCATTGTACCTCAGGAGCTGAACTGAAACTACACATCCAGGTTCATTTCTCACCCTACATTTTCATGCCCTATATGTCCTATTCCAGTAATTCTCAACTCTGGATCCACAATTACTCGAGGAGATCTGAAGAAAACACTAATGCCTAAGCCTCACATGAGCAACTGAATCAGAATCTCTGGACAACGGTGTCTTGGTATTGCTATGTTTTTGAAACTCCTGAGGTGACTGTCGTATGCAGTTAAGTTAAGAACCACTGCCTTGGCCAAGGTAGGTGACTTCCTGTACCTCTTACACTCTCCCTGACTGCCATGCCTCCAGGCACTTCATACCACCCGAAATGGCAAAGAACCTACTCTAGTTTCTGAAATTCTTCCACCAGACTGGATTTCTGCCCAGGAGACATTCTTGCAAAGATGGTCCCATTGATCAGTATCTGTAAGGAACACAAAAGAAACTGCAGCATGTCAGTTAGCCATACATGAGGTAATTGATAATACTCAGAACACTGACTGGGTAATAAAATCCATGAATGGCAAAAATTGTTTGTTTCCAAGAAGTCCATTTTTGGATTTTAAGACTTTGAGAAGTCTTATTTGACTTAGACGTCAAATAAGTGAGCAGGAGACGAAAAATCAGTAAAGACGTAATAAAAATATGATTAAAATGATGATCTTCAGGAATTTAGTTGATCTGTCATTGAGAATGTGGTAACAAAAACAAACAAAAAAAAATCTGGACCTTAATGGAATCTTGAGTCAGTAGAATAGCAGAAATTACGAGATATCCAGAGGCTAACATCCCAGGGAAAGGAAAAGAGGTAACTGCTTCTCGGAAAATTGTTCAGAACTAGCAGAAAAACAGCCTAATGATGAAATAGTGACAATTTGTGATCTTTGATTTAACCATACCATCTGGACTTGACCAATTGTGAAACTCAGCTAATATCCCAAGCCTAATCTGGGCTATGGAACATTGATGGTTTGGAGATATTAAACCTATACCAGCTCCATCCACCTGAGCTTTATCCTATAGAGTCTAAATTCTTCTGTGTTAGATCTCTACATTTCCTGCTCTTTTTGGCAGTAACTCAGCTTAATGTTCAGTCAGCCTCAAAGTCTTTATTCTTTTTTTCCTAAATAGTACCTAAGAGGATAAGCAATTGAATTTAAAAAAAAGAATAAAAACCATTTATCCTTGTATTATACTGGATACGTCTTTTTCTAGTTTGTCTACATGTTATATATAAAACTTACCTGCCCCCACTATGAGTTTGTTCTTCATCAGAAAAGTGTTAAGTTTGACTGTCTTTTGTATAGAAGTTCTTTATCAAAAACCTAATGGAATTCCTCTATTCTTGGCCTGCCTTCCTGTATAATTGCTGGATTTCCACTACAGTAGGAGACCCCTCACCATGGCAATATAAAGACAGCCACCCACGAGCAATATTTATGATTTGAGAATTCCTTAATAATTTATTCCTATAGATGATGAGAAATTGGCTAATCAGGGTGCCTGGGTGACTCAGTGGGTTAAAGCTTCTGCCTTCGGCTCAGGTCATGGTCCCAGAGTCCTGGGATCGAGCCACGCATCAGGCTCTCTGCTCAGCAGGGAGCCTGCTTCCCCCTCTCTCTCTTTCTGCCTCTCTGCCTACTTGTGATCTCTCTCTGTCAAATAAATAAATAAAATCTTAAAAAAAAAGAAATTGGCTAATCAAATTCACTGATTTTAAATCTAGTAGGAAATGAGACAACAAAAATATCTACCTGTCTTTTTGATATATTCAATAGGTATATCTTATCTATAGAGGCTTGAAATTACTTAGGAACATGTTCTGTAAGTGACATCATCAGCATCTTTACCGAGAGATTACCTTTGGTAGTAGGCTGCTGAAATGTTGACTTATAACCTGAAAAGATTTTCCATTTAAGGCAAAATGGTAACTTCCTTCTCTGTCGTTATCAGAGACATCTTCCCTGATATTAATGTAATTATCCTGCAAAGTAAGCACAGTTACTTTAGACATTTGATAGATATTTGGTAAAGAACCACAAATATATCAAAGAGAAGAAAAAGATGACAGTCTGGTGTCTCTTTAAGAGTCACACTCCAGCCCTGATTCCTCAGAGAAGCACTTTCTCTTTGCTGGATCAATCTTTGCACAAACAGCCTCTAGTGAATAGGAGAATAACACTTACTCATGTGTTGTTCTCATCCTGATTTGACCGTGGTGAGTCCCAGAGAAGAGCACATTTCACACATTTCAAGTGTACTATACAAAGCATTGCAGCTTAACAAATCTCTCCCTGAAGTGAGAACTTACAATTTGTTTTCTTATAGAATTAATATTGTCCCACAAGGACACAATGGAGATAAGATACTGACAAGATTGGGAATAAATGAATAAAACTTTTTTCCCCACCCTGAAGACATAATCTAATTTTCCGATGCACACAGCAGTTTCTCTCCCAGGGACTAAATCTCCTTTGGACCAGAGGGGATGGCTAGCAAGCAAGAGGAAGATGAGAAATTAGATTCGCAGTCCCGCTTACTACATTCTTTCTTATATAGAGCCAACAAGAACCAACACTTGAAAGAATGAATTCTTCCCAGCACTCAGGAAAGCACTATACATCAAAGCTCAGTAGGACAGTATGAGAAAGTGATAGGAGCTCTTCAAACAGCATATGTGTTAGACATTTGGAGAAATATGTTGACTCTAGGTTACCTGTACATCTTGGCCAATCAAAGCTGCTCAGCAGCCAACACTGTGAGCCATAATATTGCAGAAGGTCTGTTTTTTAGGTATACCTGATTGCGATATGAAATCTGTTTCTTCTCTTCTACTAATTTCCAAGTTATAGATGCTGAGGAGGACCCAGTGGTTTCATTTGCTTCAATGAGAATGACTTTTTGGTTTTCAGAAACCATTCCAGACTTCCTGGCCACTGTTATTGCAGTCTGAAGATTGTCACCTACAAGAAAGGAGAAGTATAGCAAGATGAGGTTGAAGAAATAGAATCAATTCATGTATGGCCTGGAAAACTAGGGTAAGGAGTTCAGAACTTATTTTAGGTGTGAAAAGAAATAATTTCTAAGTCTCTCTCTCACTCTGATTCTCCATGGATTCATGAACCCTTTTGTGATTCTTGTTGCTTTTCATCTGGTTACTTCATAACCTACCAGTATATTTTTTTCCAGAGAGTGGGAAGGAAAAATAAAACAGCAAATTTCAAATCTATCTCCATCATTTGTTAGCTTGGTAAACATTAAGCAAAATCCCACTGATTTAATATAGTATCACGTGATTCCACTTTCAGCCAAACTGGAATAAAACTATTAAAACCTATCTCTCCCACTGATTACAATGGAAAACTATGGACAAAATACAAAAAACAACTATCCAAGGATTTTGAAAAGTAAACATAAGCAGGCAGAATGTGGAAGGGAGTTGAATCTGGAGAAACAATCTACAAGGTAATGATATTTTTGGCTTTTTTTTTTCTCTTTCCTCCTACATGTTTGACCTGAATGTGAATCCTAGTCTCAGAGCTGTGAAGGAAGCTAAAACTCCAAGAGAAATTTAGTCTTTCTGGCTAAAGAAACCAGGAAAAAAAAAAAAAGAGCCTGAAGGCTGAAGAATTATGGGGCAGACCCAAGAAAGAATATAGATAGACAAAAAGACCAACTCAAGATATGAACTCAACTCAGAGTTGTGCATGCATAGAACAAACCCAGAGAAAAGCAAAAGCCTCAAGAACTGAACTATGATGTTGATCACCTCACACATCCTAGAGTTTTCCTTGCTAAAACAAACAAACAAACAAACAAACAGCCTCAACAATCTCCAGAGGATTTTAACAGGATCCAAAGTCTTGTAATATAATTTAAATGTTCACGATTTTCAACATGCAAAAAAAAAAAAAAAAAAAAAAAAAAAGAACCTGGAAAATGTGGTTAATTCTCAAGGAAAAAAAAAAATCAACATTTGCTTGTCCAAAGATGACCCAGATGTTGGACTTACCATACAATGTTTTTAAAGCAGCCCTTATAAGCCTCCTCCATGAGGGGAAGGTTAATGCTCTTAAAATAAATGACAAGATATAATTTCTCAAGTAAAAAAAAAAATACACTCTGTAAATAAGAACCAAATGACTACTTCAAAATTAAATATAATAACTGAAATAAAAAATTCATTGGATGCTCTCAAGAGCAGAATGGAGATGACAGGAAAAGGAGTCAATGAATTTAAAAGATAAATCAATAGAAGTTATACAATCTGAAAAACAGAGAGAAAAATTTAAAAACAAAAGAACAGAGATGGAAGAATAACAAGATTCATGTCATTAGAGTCCAGGAAGGAGAGGAGAAAGGAATGAGAACAGGAAAAAAAAAAACCATTTTGAAGAAGTAAAGCAGAAAAGTTCCCAAATATGGTAAAAGATTTAAATTTATATATTTAAGAAGCTTGGTGAATCTCAAGCAAGATAAACTCAGTGAGAACCATACCCAAAAACATTATAATCAAACTTCTAAAAACAAAGATAAAGAAAATATCTTAAAAACAGATACAGAAAACAATATATTATATATTAGGGAATGATTATTCAAATTATCATAGATTTCTCATCAAAAATCATGGAAGAAAGATGACAGTGGAATATTCTTGAAGTGCTCAAGAAAGAACAGTCAACTCAAACTCCTATAGCTAGCGGAAGAATCCTTCAGAAATAAAGAGAAATAAAGACATTCTTAGAAATGTCTTATTACTTATCTAAGATAATTTGTTGCATATACATGGCAACTATAACATAAAGGAGAGAAGGCAGAGGACTTTTATGTTTGTAAGTCTTCTTGAAGGGGTAGGTACAGATGTTGTGATTCCTAGAGCAACCACTGAACAATAAATAATGTAACACTTGGCTGCCTATCCCTGACATGGCTTTCTTCAGATTTCTACCAAAGTACTTATGAGAATCTCCAGAAGAGCTAATTAGTGGGCGAGAGCTTCTCTATCTATCCTGAGGCTGGAGCCCTGAGTCCTAAGAGGAGTTCACCACATGCCTTAGCAAGTCACCAAGAGTTTGGCTGCTTTGCAACACAAGACCATTTTGTTATCCACCACCCTAGAAGTTCAACTGTTTGGGAGATTCAGCCCAGGTCTGAGCCTCAACCATCTGACAGAGAAATATAACTAACTATTTAAGAAATCCCAGAAGCTAAACAAGAAAAGATCAGGCAGAACAACCAGAACACATGAAAGGCAAAATAGAGTAGTTGTGGAAGATAGATGAAATCTGCATTAGAACATTAAAAATAAGGAACGCACTTAAAAAAACTCAAATGTGCCTTCCTCTCGCCCCACCACCACCACCAAAAAAAAAAAAAAAAAAAGGTTTTAAGGGCCATTACCACCGCAAAACATGATTTCAGAACTTAACACTTAAGAGGTGATAATGGTTATTTTTGGAACCCAAGTTTGCACTTTGGAAAAATTGGATGCAAAAAAAAAAAAATCTTAAACACAAAGCAAAATTATAACAAATACAGGAATCACACAAAAAAAGATAAGAGACTAAGAGGATAGATCCAGGAAGCCTATCATGCGAACAACAGAAATTCCAGAAGGGAAATAGGAGGAGACAAAACAAAGGCATTAATTAAATGAACAGTAGAAGAGATTTTCCTGACAGGAAGAAGATAGATTAAAAGTGCTCACTATGTTCCATATTCAATTAATGTAAAAAGATAAACATATAGACATACCCCGGTAGCATTTCTAAACTCCAGAATTAAAGAAAAGGATTATATAAGGAAGAGAACAAATTAACTACAGCGGACAGACGTTAGACTTGTAATAACATCTGAGATCATTAAGGAAAAAAAAAAGACTAAAACCCCCAAATCCTATACCCAGGCAAGATATCATTCACCTGTCAGAGTGAAGAAAGATATCTGAAATATGTAAGAATTCAGAGAACATATTACCCTTCCATTCTATCCAAGGACAAGTCTTGGGGAAAAAAATTTAACCAAGTGAGCCAAGAAAGAGAACAGAAATTCCTATGTGAGGGCAGAAGAGAAGAGGTAGGGTACAGAATGATGTATTTTCCAATACTAAGGGTAGATTGTGAGAATGTGTCATATAAGTGCTAAATAAATATTTTTGAAACAGAAGGGTCATAACATAAGGGGAATTCGAAGTAGTAAATTAACTCAGCAATGCCTAGACGTTGGATTGAGGGAATAAAAAGGGATAGAGTAAAAGTGATCCCAAAGTCTCTTGGATTGCGGTATAGAATGGAAGATGGAGAGGTACGGAGGGGAAAGTAGAAGTGTCCTAGAGTTCTCTGCAATGACATTGAGTTCAGGGTATGTGGGCTGGGGAATATGGGCTCTGGTGGGGAAATACTATATCTTGGTGACACAATCATCACAATTTAAATGCATCGGACTTAAAAGCAGGGGAAGAAAGGCACACACTCAAACAAATGAATGCATTAAGACATCATCAGTTCCACTCAGAAGGATTCATTGAGAAATTCCACACACTTCTCTTGCATGATCCTTTCTCACCCCTTCCCTGTTCGTGTGATTTGGGGTTTGAAAGAAGTATGGGTATAGCAGTTTTTACTACCGGAATCATAGGCCTCATTGTTGATGGGCGTTCAATGTAGTTGGCAGACCACACTGACTGAACATTTCTCTTCCACTAACATTTAACAAAAATCACCATCTTTGCATGGCTCACATCTTCTCATCAGGCAGGTGTTATCCCAAATGACCCCTCTCTGAGAGGACACCACATATATATTAGCCAGTCAGACACACTTTACCACATCACTCTGTTTTGTTTCATGTACCTCATAACTCTTAAAGCTAGCTCCTTATTTGCTCGACTGATTGATCGATTTTCTATCTCACCCCACCTGGATAGAAACTTGGTGAAAACAGTAACTTCTGCATTTTCTGTTGCCAATCTCTAGTACCTAGAATGGTGTCCAACCCACAGTAGGTTGTCAATAATCTTTGGGAGATGAGTGAATCTTGCCTATTTCCGCATCAAATTCTTTCTGTTTTCACATACACGTTGTTCTATACCTGTGACCATTACAGTCCTTATCCGGGCTGAGATGAGTTCTTCCAGAACAGGTTTTGTCTCGTCCTTCAGCTGATTCTCCAAGATCAGCAATCCCAGAAATATCAAGTCTGATTCTACTTTGTCCCTGGAAATATATACATATAATTGAGCAGAAATAGCATGTTGTGGTCTTTCTTTGGGGAAGCAAAACAAAAACAAAGGCAAATATGTTCCTGTCAGAGTGGTTCCCACTTATCCACTTAAGCACCATTCCTTAACTACTACATACATGCCAGGAAATATCCAGAAAGAAGATGGGAGGGGACCGGAAGGACACCGAGACATTTACTCTGACTGAATCAATTGGAAAAGAGAGTATTTATTAAGTGAAATATTTGCTTTAATTTTCATAGAGAATGAATCAAATGATTCAAAGTCTTCTTTCTTTGCAGTGACTAGTCTGATTTCCAGCACCTCACCTGTTAGCAACCACCTGGGAGGAGTTCTAGCTCTGGTACAGAACATCGTAAAAAGTAAGTGAGGCTCAAGAACAAGAAAACAAAATGCCAATTTCTCCAGAATCCAGGCCTATAAGTAATACTGTTTCAACCCCAGGAGATCTGAAGCTCAAAACACAGCCCTCTCTCTCCTCCCTTCCCTTCTTCCCTCTGCAGACAGGCAACATTGCTCTTTTGCATAAGGTGTGAATGTTTCTGCAAGGAAGTGGGGCCTCTGAGGCTACCAATCACCACAAAGACATTCCACAGGATTACGTGCAGGGGAGTAATTTGGGGGGTACTTTTCAGGGACCCAATGTTGGGGGATCCTAAAATTCTCCCATGATTCATTTATCTGAGACCCAGACATCTCTAGTAGACACAAGAGCAAGACACCAGTATTGCCTAATTTGGCTGAAATATGGATGAGAGCAGCACCCAGGAGAGCACCTGGGTGTATCAGTGCTGGGCCTCATGTCAGCCAGGGGCAGGGGCTAAAGTTAGTCATGCTCCTAAGACACTACTAACATCTCCACCAGAATAGCTGGAAGGAAGTCGGCGGAGTTTGCACTACTCACCCCAGGAACTCCCTATTCTCCTGAGCCTGGAACTAAGTCTCTGTATAATCTGGTTCCAAATTAATTTTTCAGCTTTCTCTATCACTAAATTCTTCAACTACCCTAACGTCCAGACAAGGTGACCCAGCCACCATGGCTATGCTCTATACTCAACCATCTTGAAACATTTGCTCTGGACTGCCATAAGACATTCTTTCTTATTTCATGGAGAAGGTTGTAAGTTCCCCCATGCTTTAATTTTCCTGTTTCCATTTAAACTTCCCATTTATATTTTGAGGGCCACTTCACATGTGCCTCCCCATAAAAACCTCCCCAGGTAGAAATAATTGCTCTCTCAACATCTTACCTCTACTTCAGGGTAGCATGCATTTTATTTGTTCCTTTATCACTCACCATTCTTTGTTATCTGATTGGTCTCAACGACTTGAGGACTTGCTTGCCTGGTTCGGCAACAGGCTCAACAACATGCACGTGGTGCCCAGCACAAAGGAAGTGCTCAGACAGGGTACCCTTAGTTGAAGTGCTCTGGTGTCTGATGTGACCATATTTTTGATAGGCAGCCTAGGAAAATTTATTTCCTTTTTCAGAAATTCTGCTGTCAGAGGGTTCTTATGGAAAGTGAAGCCAGTCTGTCAAGTGACTGACCATTTACTAAATACCTAATTAGGTGAAAGGAACAGGACTAAGGAAACGGGGGAGAGAATATGCAGAAACTACAGTATCCCCTAACTCCAAAGATTTCATGCTTAACCAATAGGACAACATTAGATTTGATCACCTCAGTTGTATGGAAGGCTGAGAAAAGTACCATGATGTACAGGTAATTGTCTTATGGAGTCAGAGAGGAAAATATAATCATTTTTAGGTGGAGTGATTGGAGAAATTTTCCTGAAACAGAAGAGATTTGAGCTGTTCTTTGAATGATAACTTAATTCATCCCCGATTGAGGTCCTCCAATCTTTCTAGTGGTCCTTGTATCCAAACCTCAGGCTTTAGATATTTTCAGACATGATATGACATAAGCCAACCACAAGGCATCAGACTGGGTCAAAAAAATGGCCACAGGGTCTACCATCTGACATACTCTGCAACCTACCTTGGCACTCCTATTTCTGGTTCCTCTGGCACATGGTGTTCATAGGATTCAATATAAAATCAGGAGACTATACTTCTAATCCCAGATCTGCCACTATCTTGCTGTATGACCATGGGCAAATCACTTTCTTTGGTCATCTATTTCTTATTTTGTGAAAGAAGGTGGTAAAACTAATGCATTGCCAAGATCTCTTCTAGCTCTAACACTACATGATCCTTCTTTTCATGAGTTTCAATATGAAGTAAAGAGAAGTGGTCCCTTGAGGGATCTCAAGGTCTGCAACTTGGAATAGTGAGCTATCTTTTCCTGCTTCTGCACAGACATCATACATCCTCCTGAAACATCCAAAAATAATAAAGAATGGGGACTATCACACAAAAGAAGCATTGTCATCCGTGAAATTACACTTCATGTTCTTAAAATCCATGCAAAAGCTGAAATATGCAAAAAGTGGGCCAAGAACACTCAAAGAAATTATGATATCAGTGCTGAAAGCACTTTGAGTAAACTCACATACACTTGCACACACATCCCCCTCGAAAGAAAGAATGTTCTGCTCTAATTAGGGATTAGCAAAGGCAATTAGGTAAATTAGTTTAGCTAGGAATAGATGTAGCAGTGGGGTGGCTTTAGCACATGGGGAGCAAAGCGACAACCTAAGATTAGATCCTATGAGATCCTAGAAGTGTTTAGATATTACCAGACTTTGAAAAAGCTGGAATTGCAGTGTTGTTAGCCAGGCTGTGTACTCTCCTCTGTGCCCAGCCCTCACCATTCCCTATAGCTTATGTGCCTTCACCATTAGTGCTTTGTTATCTGCAGCAGCCCCAAAGCCATGATTTTAAAATGTGTAGATATGCAAATATTTTATTATAATAATCAAAAGCAGCAGCATGGTAGCCAGAATCCTGATATATATCTGTCAACAGGTTCTCAAGAATCAAAGTTCCATTCCCAATTCTGGTATATCTTGGACCCAGATTTCTTTTCTTTAAAATGTGACATCCTTGGGACGCCTGGGTGGCTCAGTTGGTTAAGCCGCTGCCTTCGGCTCAGGTCATGATCCCAGCGTCCTGGGATCGAGTCCCACATCGGGCTTCTTGCTCGGCGGGGAGCCTGCTTCTCACTCTGCCTCTGCCTGCCACTCTGTCTGCCTGTGCTTGCTCGCTCTCTCTCTCCCTCTCTCTCTGACAAATAAATAAATTAAAAAAAAAAGTGACATCCAATCTCATAGTTCACTTGTAATTCTCTGACTTGAGTATGTGAATGGCCTGTATTGATTAAATTACAGTAAATACCCAGAGTTGTAATAGCTCAAGTTTTGAGGGTCAATCTAAGCTGGTCACAGGAATCCAATACTCAGGGATTTTCAATGTGCTACTTCCCTCTCTGCCCTTTCACAAAATGACTGAGTTGGGGCATTTGGGTGATTCTCAACAGGAGTGGTACTGCCTCTAGAGGACATTTAGGAAAATTTTCAGGCATCTATCAAAGATTTTCTGCAATGATCAATGCACAGTGAAGAATTCCCCTGCATCCCACATGCCTTTTGAATGTTTTACAGGACATTCATGGACATAAAAAAATCATTTATACTTTCCTAAACCAGCATAGGCTTATACAGCTTTTTTGTACTATTATTACAGTATATAGTATACTGTATTATTATAATATATCTAATACTACTAATATTATCTTAAATGAATATACATTTTTATACGTCCCCTTGCTGCGTTTTACATATAAGCACAAAACATTTTTGTACATTTTTGATATCCTGTTGAACTTTTTAGGAATGTAACTACCATGTAAATTGAAAAGAGATTATGCAGTTTTACTCAGTTTAACCAAGAATTTGTAACTATTTCAGCATCATCTCACTGACAGCACAACTCCTGGTGGTATTTGAGATTTCAATATGTAAACACACCTGTATCAGTCGGCACTCTTAGCTATTGCAACCACCCCCCACCCCGTAATTCTACACACAGGTGCAGGAGCATATTGCTTCAGTTTGATTTACTGGAGTCAGCTGAGCAAATACTGACTTATTACTTTTTGTCAGGAATTGTACTTTTGCTTCTATTTTTACTATAGGAGAGGGCATTATAATTATTCTTATAGAGTATGTGCAGATCATATTACATATGAATTTTATCTTAAAGGGAGTGGTACAAAATATAATTATAGTAATATGAATCTGACATGTTGAACACAATTATGTTAGATCTCATGAATTTAAAATCCAAAATAACAAAATAAGCCTTGATTATCTCCACAGCAGTGTTACCATAGAAGCTGACACAGAGTATTGGACATGGCAGTGGAGGCAAAATAAACACAATAATCTCTAACCCATGGAAAATAAAGCAACAAATTTGAACTAATAAATACTCCAGTCCATTTTAGTTTTTAAGCACTCCTTTTACATATCAAAACTTTCTCTAGAAGGGCTCCTCTGAAGCTTTTCTTGCTTTCTTACAAACATTATCTGGATCACACATTAAATCTAAGCTCTATTGTTTCATTAAGTTGAGTATTTACCAAGAATTTTTTTCAGACAAATGTTATGTTTACTAACTCAACAAATTCACTAACTCTAAAAAAAATAGCTACTTGTATTTGGTTCAAAATGAGGTGATAACCATAATTTCAAACTCTCTGAAACACTGGTTATATTCATGTTTGTGTACACTTAGAAGATATTTTGTAGTTGATACAGCTATTTCTCATAAATTCTCCCAGTGTTCACATCAGCTTTGTGATTGAGGCAGGACAAGAATGACTATATCTTTGTTTACCAAGCTTTATGCACACAAAATCCCGGCAAGTTATGTCGCTCAGTCCCCTGTCTAGTCCACTGCCCAGCAAACTATTCTGCCTTATCAAATCCTTCCCACTTACCTTGTCAGGGCAGTGCTGTGATGATCCATTTCTAGCTTCTTGTAGGCCAGTGCTATCACCCGGAAGCCCTGTGTTGTATAACTCTGAAGTTCGCTAACAAAACTAGTTGGTACTGTTCAGAAAATAATGCAAGATTGGTATGCAACATTTACTCAGCCAGTATTGGTGGAGAAATTCTTTACAAACAAATTCAATTATTTCCCAAGAAAACACACTTCTAAAAATGATACACAAATAAGTCAGTGGGAACCCTAAACATAATTACGTTGTCCGGATTGACCTCTTGGGATCCAGTGAAACTGAAATGAGAATGAAGCATTGGAGGGAAGGAAGGAAGGAAGGAAGGAAGGAAGGAAGGAAGGAAAGAAAGAAAGAAGGCAGAAAAAAGTAAAAAAGATGGGGAAAGCATGTAATTCTTTTTTCTCCAGTTTAACCAACAAACATTTATGGCGAGTCTACTTATAATGTATGTGTCAGGTGTCGAGTCTGCAGAGACTAAACTGCAGGCCCTGCTCTAGAGATCTCTGTCTCTGAGGATGGAATGAGATCATTGCCATTGCAATGGGATCCAAGTAATTGCAATGTGCTATGGAAACACTTTGAGGGGCTTATACCATACTGGCAAGCAATGGGTAGATGAAGGAAGGGGAAAGGCATTTTTGACCAAGGAAGCATCATATGCTCAGACATGGAGACACAAAACAGCAAGACTTGAGTAGTGAGTGCAGCTCAGGGAAGCACCAGAGGGGAGGACAGTACTGGTAAAGCATATCTGGAAAGTATGATAAAAGCCAGATCATGAAGGTCTTATATATGATTCTAAAGGAGTATGAGACTATTCTGGAGCCCATGGGAAGCAACCAGAAGAATAAGAACAAGAAAGTGACAACATGGTTACAGTATGTGGTGGAAAAACCAATCTGGTCCCAGTATAAAAGGTGAATCAGAGTAGGGGAGACCAGGGGCTGGAGTTCGATTCACCAAATATTGAAGTGATCCAGTGGAGGGATGATGAGGGAATGAGCTAATGGAGTGACAGGGCCATGGATTAACAGTTGATAAGACAGAGGCTAAGAAGAGAGGGAGGAATCAGGGACAAATCCTAAATTAGGGGTAGCAGTGTAAAATAGTAGTACCATTCACCAAGATAGAAAATACAGGAAGCGAGAAAGATAAGTATTGAGTTTGGGATGTCTGTTGAGTCACCACATTAGCAATGACCAGTAGGCAATGAGATTTATTGATTTAGTGCTGATGGGACACGTTTGGGCTGGAAATACAGATTTGTCAATTGTACTACAAATCTATTCACTTACCTGTCTCAGGTTGGCAAAAGCTGGCCACCCTTTCTGGTGCACCTTTCATGAATGCCAGCAGGTCACCCCCCATCTCTTGGGCAATGACTGTCATCCTCTGCAGTGCTGATGAGAATGGGAACTGATGCAGGATTGCAATTCCTTCCACTGGGACCTGGTTGAGGGATGAGGAACGGAGAGGGAGATACCAACGTAGCTCTTAGATATTGGGAATTAATTACTCCTCCCTCTATTCTTATTTTAGCAGATACAGGAAACAAGGTGGTAGCAATTTTCACATACGGAATTCAAAGAAGACATATCTGTGCCCTTTCAAAACTGTAGGCTTGATGAGATTTTCCCTTTAAGTTTGAGCATTATGGGGCAGATAGCAGGCAAGGCTTACCTGGCTGGCTGTTTTGCAGGGCTTAACTACCATGGCATGTGCTGGCACTCCCGTGATGTGGAAATCGTCCCCAGAAATAGCCATCTCCTATTTCACAAGTGGGATATTTCATTGTAGAGATTTATTTATTTCTCATTCATCCACTAATACCAGGCTCAAACTCGCCCCTTGAGAAAATCCCGAGACCACTTCAATGTACTCTTGGTGTCTCCTCCCTCAGGTAGATGGAGGTGAACGAGACTTATTTCACCACGGGGGGAAATAAAGTGCATTGGAAATATAGCAGAACTTGAAGGGCAGATACTTCTGAATTATTCATGCAATTTATCCTGCTTTCTCTGTTGGAATGTGCTGTATAAAGCTTCATTCCCCACTTCTGAAGAGCTTAACTTGAAAATAGTGAGCATGAAGAGCCAGAGTTGTGTGCAAGGGTCTTTGTTTTCCTGGAGTTTGAGGCTGTTCCTGCCCTTCCCTCTCTATCTAACTTGAATTGATAGTCCTCGGGGCCAGGCAGAGCAGGGACTGTGATGGGCATGGCTAGTGTTCAGTAAACACTCAGTCATTGCTGAAATAATAACCCTAAATTATAGTCAAAGGAACCTTTTACCCATAGATGTCAAAATGCTTTGTAATCATATCAGCCAGCAGCTGAAGAAAAAAAAAAAAATCTCAGACAGGAAATTGTAATTCCTACTTAAAGGTACAGAAAAAGTAACCCAGGAAGGATGGGGGACTGGCAAGGTTACCTCGGCCTGCTACAGAACCGTGCCCCCACCAGAGCTGGAAGGGACTCTAGAGATTGCCTCCTTCAGCAGGGATAACACATGTACCACGGGGGTCTAGAGCTGCACCAGGAAGCAGGGGGTGGGGGTGGGCTTGCGGCTAAGTAGGTGGAAGGCGCTTCCGGCACTTCATGTGGTACTCAACCACAGCAACTCCAACTGTTGTTGTTTTATAGAATACTTCTGAATAAGGTTTCCTTTCTGTGTGTGAAGAAAGATAATTTTTGTGGGTTGTCTTTTTTATTATTATATTCAGTTAGCCACCATATAGTGCATCAGGTTGAGATGAGCACTGGGTGTGATACACAGCTATGCAAATAAGGTTTCCTTTTAAGAAAAGATTCCAGCTTGGTGGCTTTGTTTTGTTTTGTTTTGTTTTGTCTGCTTTATAGGAACACTGCTGATCTAATTCAGCCCCGTGGTCTTAAGGTCATGAGAGCCAGAGGCCCAACATGAGGGCCGACTTCACAGGGTCAAGCAGAATAGAACCAAAACTAGAACTGGGAAGCCAGACTACAGAACAAAGACAAAACCAGAACTGGGAACCCTGAACTACACCATTTGTTCTTAAATCTCCTTCAAAGTCTCAACAACAGTTCTTTCATGGTTTCCCTTTCTCTTGTTTATAGCTTTGGAAACAAAATCAATATTTAATGAATAAGAACAAAACTTTCGGGAACAATGAGTTATCCTAAGCACAGAAGACAGTGCTGTTTCCTAATCCCCATGTTCTAGAAAACTTTAAAACCAGACCTTGCTCAAGAGTTGGAAAATTATTATACAATAATTATATTGTCTCAAGAGTTGGAAGGTATATAATAATCATAATTACATTAATCCTATTAACCTGTAATAGTCCAGGCACACTACCAGATAATTTTTTTTAAATGCATCATTCTATTTAATGTTCACAATAACCCTACAATGGGAGATAATATTATTAGCCACATTGTATAGGTGCAGAAAACAGGCTTAGATTAGTTTGCATGTCACTATCACATGCCACTCTTCATTGTAAACCTCACACTTCTAAGTATTGAATCTGTGTTGTCCTGACATTGAAGATGCTTCTGAGCTTCCGTGAAGAGCAGGGTCTTACCCAGGTGGTGGCTTCAAACATCTTGAGATCCAGAGGATCTCCCTGGATGGTCCCATCGAGAAGGATCAGAGAGTGGCAGCTGGCCATGGCGGCACACAGCGGGCCCCATGGCAAAGACCTGCCCGAGGCAAAGCTGTGGATTTCCTGGAAGCTGAAGGAGAAAAGAAAAGGGCTTCAGTCCTCTCCCTCCATGCCACAATGGAGCTTCTGGAAGTAAATATCCATTTAAAAATTAATTTAGTATGTTTCTTTTCTTCTTTTCCTACCCCCCCAACCACCTGGCAATTCACAGACATGTACCCCTGGGGATAAAAATACTTTATATGTTTATAAAAAATAAAAAAAATTAATTTAGCATGGTTTGTTACATTAGTACCCATTCTCCAATCTGCAACCCCAGATTAATAGTGCTTCATTTAGCCATCATCCTTCTATAAATTCAGCAAGTATGAGAAAGATCTCTGGGTTCTTTCAAGGTCTTTTCTTTTCCCTGTTCTTTCTCTGCCACTGGCTTAGTTCCAGAGGTATGGAAGAAAACTAGAAGGATCACCCTTAGTTTGAAGCATATCCCTATTATCGTTTCTTCCTCTGGGGCTACACAGGAACCTCTAGCTGTGCCTCCAATGTGCAGATTCCAGACCTCTCACCATCCTAAATGTTCTTTATTGGGAAAGTTTGTATTTGTCATAGTTTGCCTTCAAATGCAGTCTCTAGGATCAGATTATTATTTCTGATGATAAGAACATTGCAATTCTTTAAATATGGCCTTAGTTTGTGCAGCCTTTTCTTCTTGAAAGCAACCACATCACAGTGTTAACTCATAATTCGGCCTTATTTCTTCCTGCCTTTCTCATTCAAGCTTCCCTACAAGTTCAAAAACCTCTTGGCTGATTACCGACCCTGTTGATTGTATCTTTCATTATATATCAAAAGTTCAAGTTATCCTAGTGCTTTTCAACATATTCCCTAGTATTTCAGTAAACATTAAGCAATCACCAGCAATATGATTAACACAGAAGCTTAAGCTCACACTGGAAAGCAAACACAGGTAAGGTGGGGGGGATCTTATTTTTAAGATAGCACACACACACACACTCTCATCACTATCTAATCCTGAATATGTGTTTCCGAGTTCCTGAGGATTGGGCTAAACCCTGGTTTACACAACAAATAAATAGAACTTTCTCTCATCCTTGTCTTTATAGTCTTATTTGAATGTTTATGGTTGCTCCCACTCAAATAGCCTCAGGCAGTCTGCTGATGGTTCTGGAAGTAGCTGGCACATTAGGCAGGTCTTTGGGAAAAAGTAAGAATTATTAAAGATGAACTTACCTCTTACAAGAAGATACTTAATAGCCTATAAGTCAGATGGCTACTTCTTACCTAATATTGAATAGGTATTCTTTGTTATTAATTAAATGTATCCATTTTTTTCAAATTTTAAACTTCCCTTTTAGTCATTAAAGCCAACTTTGACCTTTTTGAGAGAAGGAAGGAAAGGAGGAAGAAAGAGTGGCAGACCTAATTAATCAATTGATAACCTAAACATTATATCAATTATTTTTATATAAATTTGACAAGCTGCTTTTAGAAGTTGAAAGTTTTACAGGTAAGATGATCTCAATTCCAAAAGTAGAAAAGCATTTAAAAAATGGAACATGGTAATTTCATTTTAAATTAAACAAACATTTGGGGTGCCTGAGTAGCTCAGTGAGTTAAAGCCTCTGCCTTCAGCTCAGGTCACAATCCCAGAGTCCTGAGATTGAGCCCAGCATCCAGGGAGCCTGCTTCCCTTCCTCTCTCTTTGCTTCCTGCCTCTCTGCCTACTTGTGATCTCTATCAAATGAATAAATAATATCTTTTAAAAAATAAATAAATAAAAATAAATAAATTAATTAAACAAACATTTGTTCTGCATGTGCTGTATGTACCTGGTATAATGCCACAGCACTAGGAGCACAAATGTAAATAAGAAATACTGCTGGGACACTTGGGTGGCTCAGTCGGTTAAGCCTCTGCCTTTGGCTCAGGGCCTTCGGCTCAGGTCATGATCCCAGGGTCCTGGGATAGAGTTCCGCAAGGCGCTCCTTGCTTGGCGTGGAGCCTGCTTCTGTCTCTGCCTCTGCCTACTTGTGTTGCACTCTCTCTCTCTGACAAATAAATAAATAAAATCTTAAAAAAAAGAGAGAGAAGAAAAGAAACACACTGCTCTCTGGATGTTTGCATATTTGAATAAATGCATACTTTTTTTGTAGAAGCTGAGGTAGAAACACACTACTTAACAGGATGACTAGGTATATATCTAAATCTCTCTTTGAGAGAAAATGGAAAGAACTTTAGAATGTTTAATACTTAGAAGAAGTTTCTTTTGTGGACTTAAGTGGCTAGAAGCACCAAGATTTATTTTTTAACCCAGGAAAAAGACCTGTCTATAAATAATATTTTAATATGAAAATGTATTAAACACATGTAATTAAAATCTTTTATGGGAAAATTCTAAGTCATCTGCATAGCGAAGAAGAACCATAATGTACCATTTAGGAATATATGTTTTTGCGGTGAAAGTTGTTAAGTGTGAGAGGGAAAACTTTCATTAAAAAAAAACAAAATGTAAATGTCAAATGTTTTCTGATCACAAGTGAAGGTAGCAGCAAGAAAAAGCAGCCAAGGCTGCAAAGTCAGACATGGCCGCAAGAGGGCCACACAAGAGAGCTGTGCCAATCTTACCACAGGGAGCTGAAAATTGCTAAAAAAATGAGTCTTTTCTGGCCAGACAGGAGGAGTTTCTGGCAACCAAAAGGTGAAGTTTCCAGAACTACAGTACCAGGGAAAATAGTTCATTAGCTATTAGTGCATGGGTGTTCCTCTTCCTGCAGCTCAGTGTACCCGGGTCCGTGCAGTGTTCTTCCTCCTGGTGCAATTGAAGGCTTCAGTTTGTGCAAGGAACGTACCTCCCGAAGGGACAGTGTCCTGGTATTCTCCAAAGAGGTACCCAGGGGTCAACTTCGGTCCCTGGCTAATATGATGACAGCAAATTACATTATATATATTTTTAACTTTTTTTGCAAATTACATTTTAGCAAGGACTTGAAACCCCTCCATCTCCTAGGCTTGTGATGGCACAGGACAGGGGGTGGTGGAGGGAGATATACATGTTTTAGGAAGACTTGGAAGTGTTCAAAAAGAGAAATTCCATGAAAATATTATGACAACCACTGCTCCAAAGCCAAAGTCAAAATGTCTTCATTATTAATTTTCAGGAGAAAATATTTTTTTCTGGGGAAAGAGAAATGCGAATGCATTCGATCCAGGGTACTCACCCACTCTTATCGCAGGGCACGACTCCCCAGAGATCCAAACCATCCCTTGTTAAGGTGCCTGTCTAAACAAAAACAAGCATTCGGTTTACTCTGAAGATTCTGCAGCCCTATAATGACAACCCATGAGGTATGTTTTAACGGGGAAATATATGTCACGAACACATTACTGAGATCAGCACTTCAAGGAAGGGCACAATGAAGTGGGTGCCTGGGGTCCCAGGCAGAAGCTTTGATGAGCTTACACCGGTTGTCCAGCCAAGCTGGAGATAAAAGGAAGAAAGCAGTATCTGCCTTATTACTCCAGAGGCTGGTTTTGAGGATCTAATGGTAGACTAAATGGATGGAGAAAGTTTTGGTAAACCTGTAAGAAGGCTCACTGAGCAGAAGATAAAAAGTATGTCATTAGAAATAAGTAATGGGGGACGCCTGGGTGGCTCAGTCGGTTAAGCTGCTGCCTTCAGCTCAGGTCATGATCCCAGGGTCCTGGGATCGAGTCCCACATCAGGCTCCCTGCTAGGCAGGGAGCCTGCTTCTTTCTCCGCCTCTGCCTGCTTGTGTGCGCGCGCTCTCTCTCTCTCTAATAAGTAAATAAAATCTTAAAAAAAAAAAAAGAAATAAGTAATGGGAATAGACTTTGTCCCTGCTCTAAACAGATGGTTTGCTATTTGACACTAAAAAAAAAGGTGTTTATTGATATTTCTCTCAGTGCAGGATAATGATGAAGAGCTTGGATTCATTTCCAACACCAGCTGTATGACCTGGGCAAATTATTTAATCCATTTGAACATCAGAGCCCTTACCTGTAACATGCTTATAATCAAATAAGGTTGTTATGAACATCAAATGAGGTAATTCAAAGTGCTTAACTTAATGTCTGACATAGAGTAGGACCAAATTGTAATGATAATTACTCATAATTATTACTTATTTTATTCAAATTCATGTCCTAATGGTCTTTCCCACCCCTGCTTCTTTTGCTGGGTCCAAGGAGGAGATGATCCCATCAATAGAATAGCCTTCTCTGTTATGCTAGTTTGATCACAAAATAATACTGAGATGCTGGCAAGAGCCATGTTAACCTTCTGATCTTGGTAGATCACTCAGAGATTCTAGTAATTATATAATACCACTCTGATCCCCTTAATTTTCTGTCATCAAAA
Source organism: Mellivora capensis (assembly GCA_004024625.1). Lineage (NCBI taxonomy): Eukaryota > Metazoa > Chordata > Mammalia > Carnivora > Mustelidae > Mellivora > Mellivora capensis. The sequence continues at coordinate 51,572 of PISX010012647.1, forward strand.
CCTCTAATGTACTGTTTAATAGGCACAGAGTTTCAGTTTGGAAAGATGGAAAAATTCTCAAGTTGGATAGTGGTGATGTACTTAGAGCCACTTAAAGTGGCTAAAATGGTTAATGTACATTTCGTCACAATAAAAAATAAATTAAGAAAAAAGAGAACAACAATTAAAAACAAAAAACACCTCAAAGTTTCCCCACTCCCTAAAAAGTATGTATGAATTTTTTTTTTTTTTTTAGGATTTTATTTGACAGGCAGAGATCACAAGTAGGCAGAGAGGCAGGCGGAGAGAGAGGAGGAAGCAGGCTCCCCCCGGAGTAGAGAGCCCGACGCCGGGCTCGATCCCAGGACCCTGGGATCACAACCTGAGCCAAAGGCAGTGGCTTCAACCCACTGAGGCACCCAGGCGCCCCAAGAGTATGTATGAATTTCTTAGCCAGATGTTAAAGGTGCCTCCCATTACTAATGTCTTGCTCTGGCCAGAACCACAAGCCTTATTGCTTTCCTAAATCCATTTGTGTGCCCATGTCTACCTGCCTCTAATACCCTTAAATTGCATTAATTTTCTCTATCTATATTATGATGATTTGACATCTTAAAACCTTTCTAAGGAAAAACTGCTTCTCTGGGGTTGGCCAATTCTTATAGAGGTAGCAAGAAATTCAGCATATGTTTGACGTGTGAACTAACCAATCCTCTACCTGGCCCTTCCTCCTCAGGAGGCAATAGTTCTCTGCCTTCATCATCCCAGGGCCAAGTGCCAGAGACAACCCTATAGCCCAAAGCTCACCCAAATCATTCAAAGTAACTAATCATAAGCTATGGCCTGACTTGCCTTCCCTGGAGAGATCCCAATAAAGACCACGGCCCGAGCATTCCCCTCACTCCTGCTTTGCTACTTCATCAAAGACTGACATTCCTCCTGTGGCCCCACATGGCAAGCTGTGAGTGCCTCTCCTTACCAGGAGAACTGTGAGTAAGGTTAAACTTCTTTCAAAGGCAATGACCTCTCTCTGCAGTCATCAGTCATCGTTACAAATGAAGACCTGGGCACAAAACAGCCCGTCTTCTCCATCTTCCCCCTCAACTAGTACAGACACAGACCAAAAGAATACATTCAAGAGAAGGTAGATTAAGAGGCTGGTTATGAATGACTGGCAAATAATCATGGATAATTTTAAGCAATATACAACAGATGCAAAAATACAGTAAGGATTTGATTGGGGTTTTCCTATAACCAAATCCAATTAACCGAGTAAAACACAGTTAAATAAACTCTTCCTTTTTTTACTCATTCATTAATTCAATAAACATTTATTGAGCACTGACTATACACTAGGCAATATTCTTAGAATTAGGGATACAGCAGTGACCATAGTAAAGGGTTTCAGTTTTGTTCTTTGTATGGGGCTTTGACCAGGAGGGACAGAATGCTATTTTAATTAACGGTGTTTTATAGAATATTGGAGCTGGAAGGACTGTAAAAGAATCACTATTCTGTATCTATTCTCCCTCCTCTAAACCCCAGCATCTGAGAGCCCAAGAGATGTGCCTTTCCTAGATCACACACCCAACCAGAGAAAAAATGAAGTCCAATGCCACATCCTCTGTTTCCTGCCCCAGAAGAGTATGAAGAACCTGCACCAGATGATGATAAAATAGTGATGGGAATGAGGATGAGATACGCATACCTTATCAAAGCAGACAAGGTTTATTTGTCCACATACATTGATCCTCTGTGGGCTGATGCAAAAGATGCCTCTCTTCTTCAGCCTCCTCTGGGCATAGATAATGCCCGTGGTCAGAGCAGCAGGCAGAGCAGGAGGAACCGCAATTGTGATGACATCGAGGGCTTTCTTCACCACCTCCTCTGGAGGCTCCTGGGACAAAAAGTCACTCTTTAGCATTAACAGGTAAAGCAGTCTGAATAGCATGGTGCATATAGCTTTTCTTCTTCTTCTTCTTCTTCTTCTTCTTCTTCTTCTTCTTCTTCTTCTTCTTCTTCTTCTTCTTCTTCTTTTTTACTTTTTGGTCAAATTCCCAGAAATTATAAAAGAGGGTCAAAGAATATGGCTCTCATAAATTTTTCAAAGTTCAATGAAAAAGTTTGTAATGCTTCATATACGACCAGCAGAGAACAATGTACAAATCTGCCATGACATCACCGACATTGGGTATCTGGGTTTTATTTTAAGTTCCTTATTTAATAACTATAAAACCCTACATTATTGGGATAAATAAATTCTCAGATTGAAAATGAAAAAATAGAGTAAGGAGAAGTGTACCAGATGAGAGGCATGTTGACAGCTCAATAAACAGTGTTTTGTTCCTCTGGATCTTATTTTTATAATATTGCTTGGTGATCAGTCTCTGATATTGGGGAACTGTGAGTGTATGTGCAGGTTTCAGTGTTCGGCTTTGTTGCCCAAGTTTGTAAACCATGCCTGAGATTAAGGTTAGCACTCAGAGTATAAATTATACATAGACAAGTGTATGTGTGCATGTAGTAAAAGAACAAAAGCAGTTTACCCCGCTGAGCACATAGACGCACAAAGTATAGATCATCCCGATGGTTGCTATCCCTACAAGGCACAGGAGGAACATGATGGCGTCCCTGTAGAGCTTAAAGTTCATTGGCTTCGGGTAGAGAATGGATCTCACGAGGTCACCTTTTGCAGTGTTGAATCCTGGAGTAACAAACACACACTCCATATTCTCAGGATGACATATCCTACTGCTAGTGCTCTTCTAAGCCTCAACATGGCCTTCGTTTTTCTCTAGAGATATTTAAACAGTGCTTAAGCCCAAGGACTATTAAAGGATAATTGGGAAAATAGCTGAGTGCTGGAATAGAAATATCTCACCACACCTATTTCAGAGCCTATTCTTCTCTGATCTTTCTTCTCTCTACTTTCAATTTCAATGCATTCCACAGCAGGGAAACCACTGCACTGAGGTCAGAGCACAGCTTTTCCAAGCATATCTTCATTTTTTTTTTTTAGATTTTATTTATTTTAGAAACAGCATGCATGAGAGTGGAGTTAGGGGCAGAAGAACAGGGACAAGCAGATTTGTGCTGAGTGCCCAGCTCAATGTGGGGCTCGGTCTCACAACCTTGAGACCATGACCTGAGCCAAAATTAGGAGTTGGATGCTTGACTGACTGAGCCACCCAGGTACCCCCAAGTATAACATCATTTTGAGGGAATGACTCAAGAGTATTCATACACACACACACACACACACACACACACACACACACACACACATCGCTTGACTTTAAACCATATGACCCACTAAATACCAATGGACTTAATTTCTAATACTTTTCAGTGTCAAGCTTTCAGTTGCTAACCCTGCCCAGGGTTAGAAAGAACTTGGAATTTGGGGTTAAAAGATCTAGGTTTTAGGTCCAGCTCTGTCAGTGCATAGCTGTGTAATTTTTTTTTAAGTCTGCTTAGATTGTGCTGAATTCAGCCTATTTACGTACAAAGTTGAAAAAGGCATCTTTACTGTGCTGATTTGACACATGGAAATAGTTTATAAACCACAAAACACATAAATAGTAATTGTCATCAATATTATTTTTACTAAAAAGGCATATGCCATAGTTCAATTCACATTTAAAATATAAAAATTTATATATATTTGGCTTATTACCTAAAGATTATTCCTTACTTAATAAATTTAAGGCACTAGACAAATGGAGCAAAAATATTTCATTAAAGTAACAAAATAAAAGAAAAGCTCCTAACTCACCAGTCTGCAGCACCACTGCTTTCACGGTCCCAGAACAGGCTCCCTTGGCTTGGATAATCTCTGTCCCACAGAAGAGGACGTGTCGTTTATAGTCTGCTTCACTCTGCGTTTTCCAGGGCTCAGAGCTCTCTGTCTTGGGTAGTGGAGTTTTAGTCACTGGAATACTTTCTCCTATAAAAAAACAAGCATCTCATTTTGTAAGGTAAGGAGCCTTCACTCTTTTAAATCATGCATGCTCTCACTCAGCATGTGGCAGACATTTGTTATAAGCTTGCCGTGGGGGAAGGGACAACCCTAGGTTTTAGGTATACAAGGAGAAAGAAATATGGTTCTTGTTTTTAAGAGATTTATAGTCCAGACAAATAAGTATAATGTTTATTATGGGACACCTGGGTGGCTCAGTTGGTTAAGCGGCTGCCTTTGGCTCGGGTCATGATCCCGGTGTCCTGGGATCGAGTCCCACATCCGGCTCCTTGCTAGGCAGGGAGCCTGCTTCTCCCTCTGCCTCTGCCTGACATTCTGCCTGTGCTCGCTCTCTTGCTCTCTCTCTCTCTCTCTGGCAAATAAATAAATTTTTTTAAAAAGTATAATGTTGTATTATAAATATTATAAGTTTTGTAACATCACACATGGATGCTTAAAAAGGCTAGAAATAGCTATGTGGGGAATGGCAAGTTGTACATTCCAGAATGTACGGTGTTGGGGAGTGAGTGGCTATGAGACCTGTGGAGGAGCCAAAGCATGGATGGCCTAAGTGCACATATTTACGTGTTGAAATGGTTTTCGTAGGCATTAGCGGCAGAAGGGGGGTGGGGAGATATTTCACTTCCTTCAGGAGACTAACATCATATTTGTGTATAAGGGAAAGCACTCTGTCTGCTGTATGGGAGTAGACTGAAGTCTGGTGAGACTGTAGGCTGGACATCCAGTTGGACAGAATGAGGTCTGAACTACGGCAGTTGGCAGTGGGAGCAGAGAGAAAGTGCTGGATTTGAGAAATAAAGAGGCAAGAAGTTATAAAATTTGGGAAGTTCTTTTTATTTTGGCAGGTCATAGGGACAGAGAAATTCAAAATGGCTTCCTGGTTTCCAACTTGGTGAAAATGAGCAGAGGGTAGGGTTTGTTGTCAACACAGGGATTGTAGGAGGAAGGAAGAATTGCCTTTGGTCACCATGAGTTGGAGACGCCTTGTGGAGTGGCTCTGCTGAGATGTCTTGCATTTATTAATTTGGGTCTGGACTTCAGGGGTGAGGTCAGAGACATTTAGTCAGATTCCCCACCTTACAGACTATGATTAAAGCTATGGGAGAGATGAGATTACTTAGGGACCACGTGTGAGGATAGAAGAGGATAGGGCTAGGATATAGCTCTGAGAAACTCCAACAATGAAGAGTACAAGGGAAGAGGAGCAGCACGGGACGCTGGATAGTGTCGTCAGTGGTAGAAGAACTTGGAGAGAAGGCACAATCTTGGAAAGTTAGGGAGAAGAGTTCACCAAAGAAAGAGATGGTCAGAATAGTGAAAAGCAGCAGAGAGGTCCATAAGAAGAGAAATCCGCATAATCCTTTGGATTTGGCAACTGGGACATGGGTGACTTTTACCAGTGCAGTGGGGACAGATTGGGGCAGGTTGAAGTGTTAGTACAAGGTGGTGAATGAAGTTACAGAAATAATTAGGGACCATTCTGAGAAACAAATCTTATAAAGCCTTCCACTGGTCTTTGCAGAGTGAGCAGTACAAAGCCTTATATATATGCTGCACTTGTGCAAGAAAATGGTCCTTAGCACTGCAAAAGTCCCAGTACTAAGAGATTTTTAAAAATCTACATAGTCCTTATAGGAAGAAACCTGGAATGCCACACATTTAAAAAGTTTTTTGGTAAAGTTAATAGAAGAAAGATGTGTGTTCTTGTCTCTATTTCATGCCTTCCTGGGCTGCCCAGGGGAAATGGATCCAATTTGGGCTTTCATGGGAACCGTCTTCTCGGTAAGTCAACGTGTCTTCTCGGCCCCCTGGTCCATCTGTGAAAAAGACTTTATGATTCTTCTTTATCTTACAGAAATGTTGGCAAACATCTCCTCAAAGGTATGCGTGAGAACTCAAAGCACTGTGACCTTGAACAAGTGACTTCGCCTTTCTGGACTTCAGCTTCCATATCCATGAGACACAGTGACCTCTAAGGTCCCTCCCAGCTCTAGCATGTTATTTAAAAATGAAATACAGTTAGTCCAAAATTCTTAGTGTGTATTTTCACAGCAGCATATGTGCCAAATCCTGTGTCATGAACTTCTTGATATGTTCAAGCCAAGCCAAAAAGAGTTTGGACTTGACCATCTGGGTTTCAGAATGTCATCAACAGCTCTCATATCCTCCAAGTTTATTTGAAGATATATTTTATATGAAAACACTAAACATAAAAGTCACCATTGATTCTGAAATGTCTAATGATCTCTACAGCCTTTTAAAATAAAATGACACGGTTTCAATTAAGAAGAAAATCCTAATAAGCACTCAGAAAGTTACAACTGTATCAAACTTAGCACATAGAAAGCAGCTTTAATTTGAACCCTCAGAATCCAGAGCAGGACAGTTAAGTAAGACTTAACTGTGAGAAGGTCCCACAGCAGCCCTAACCTCTGCCACTATTGTTCAGATAGAGGAGGAAGCTGGGAGAGCTTGCAGAGGCTGTAAGTCGTGAGACAGAACCATACCTGTCAGCATGCCTTCATCTACCACACAGCTGCCGTCAATCAGGATGGCATCGCATGGCATTTGCACTTTGTTCCCTGTCAAAACTAATAGATCTCCAGGTACCAGGAAGCATGATTCCAGCTCTTGGACTCCAGCTGAAAGTGTGAGATGGCAGAGTCAAGTCAGATTTTTTTTTTCCCACAAAAACATAATCTAACAATTCCCTTAATTGGACGTCAATGGAAAAACAACCGGGACATTTTTAAAAAGAAAGCTGTTCCTCAACATTGATTCAAAATCTGGAAACAACAAGGAAAAAAGTAATAAATTACATAAAATAAAAACCTTTGTGTGGCAAAACAGTAAATAAATAAGCAGAGAAAAATACTAAAGACAAATTCAGAAAATATGTTTGAAACTTATATTACATTATATTATAAAAGATTAACATTGCTGATATATAAAGAACTCCTGGAGAAAAGAGAGAGACGTATAGCAAATGACTATAGCAAAATTGCTAGAGATGTTAGCATTTTACATGTGTGCATGCACACACACAATGCAAGTGGCATGTTAAACATTTGAAGAGATATCCTTCTTATTAATAACTTAAAAATTGAAAGTACCTTCCTGCCTGCCGGCCTGCCTACCTTCCTTCCTGTCTGCTTTCTTGCAGTTCTTTCCTTCCTTACTCAGCCCCAAAGCTATAGACGTTAAACAAGCTAGGCATCCTTGTAGAAGGTTGGGGATGTGTTTGGCAGCCTGCTGCAGGTGTTAGAGACTAACCAGGATGGACAGGTGTTTACCTGGTGTGGGGCATGTTGTCAGAGCCCAAGGAGGGAGAGAAGGGCCCCAATGGTGACAGTGCCCTGGTGTGAGCTGTTGGAGTCCAAGCAGTGAAAAAGGTGTCTACATGGAAGTGGGGGAGAGCATCAGTAATGAGAGATGATGGGTTACACCCAGCAGAGATTGATAGAATGAGCAGATATAATGAGGCTAATGAGAGCCAGGTTTCTTATGAAGAAAAGAAGTTACAAATATAGATGGAAATAAAACTAGACTGAACACTGTGGTATTGGATTAGAATTGGAGACAACAATGTAAACTGATGGTTTTCAATAGATAATAGATAAAAAATAAAATAGATATAAATGAATATGTATAATACATATATAATATGTTTGCTCGTCTTTTTTATACATATGTTCACTAATTCTGTTCTCTGAGAGGGACTAGGAGTAATGAAATTCCAATAATGATGTGCATATCTAGTGCCCAAATTTTGGTTTCTAAATTCTATTCCTCCTCCCAAAAAAGAATCAGCATTCCTTAAGGAAATGGCTGATTACAATGCTGGCAAAAAAAAAAAAAAAAAATCATATAAGCTGGAACATTTTGTTGCACCATTAAGTAAAAAAGTGCTCAAAGAAAGATGGAGGCAGATAGAAAAAACATCAAAGCCAACTTAACAGGCTCTCATTGCCCAAATCTGTAATGACTTGAGCATCACAGTAAATAATGATAAATGAACTATAACCCATAAAATAAAATAGGAATTCATGAGTCCATATGACATAAGTAAATGGATAAATAAATGGGGAGAAAAGATGTAATTAGAAAATCATGATCTGGCAACGATCAAAGTAATAATTCAGCTAAGAAATGGCAATGGATGTTGAACCACCCTTGTAAGCCAGGGATGAATCCCACCTGGTCATGGTGGATGATCTTTTTAATGTGCTGTTGGATCCTGTTTGCTAGGATCTTGTTGAGAATCTTAGCATCCATATTCATCAGTGATATTGGTCTGAAATTCTCCTTTTTGGTGTGGTCTTTGCCTGGTTTGGGGATCAGGGTAATGCTGGCTTC